>CM038551.1:4287268-4557268 GCA_021527575.1 Ensete glaucum | reverse complement strand
CTTAATTACTGGTCCAATGAAGTACTAATACCAAAATGTATAACTCAACACCAGTACATATACAGTTCATTTTAATTCGTTTTGTTATGTTATTCAATGTTTCCAAGCAGTACCACATCAATATATTGCCCAATATACCAGTATTATACCTGTCTGATAGGCAACTGGGATGGTTAATTATAAATAATCGAAGAGTTACCATGAAAAGCACCATATAAATCTCATGAGAAAACTAATATGGAAAATGGAATTTAACTGGGCATTAGATCTGTCTCAATGAATTACGAGAGCAATTCTAGAAAAGGAAATAAATTGGAAGTGTTAATTTGTTTCCCCAAAAGATTCATATCTTAGAATTCTACCAACTTTGGTGATTATGAAATGGTATGATACTGATATATCTGATGGTACATTGATCTGTTTCATCCGGTATTACTTAATAAAATAATTAATTAATAAGAAAATGATAATGTGTTGATATCAAGCTATATGTTTCAGTATTGGTACTTGGTTGGATCAGCAAAAACTGGTCCTATTGCTGGGTATGGTTGAGACATAAAACATTGGTTTCTCCAAAATGTGAAATATGCATTTCCTATCATAAGAGTTTGTCTTGTAAACTCCCTAAAAGTGTTTTCCCTTTATGATTTTAGTCACTGATGCTATTTAAAGTTGATTCAGTTTAAATAAGAGAATTCCAAATAGTGTAATGTCAACAAAGTGTGTGCATATTGCTGTCCAATAAATTTTAAAAAGTTTTTGACCTGTTCCAACACTCAAAAACATGCCATCATGGTTCTAGCTGAAGGTTAGACTTGTTCAATTCCCAAAAAAAAGCAGCCCCAAGCTTTTCTATGTTTGGCTCTGTCATTTGCCAATATGATAGTTCCCTTGATATGCAGAAAGTGCTCTTCTTCATTTTGATTATGACTTATGCAAGGAAAAATTAAAAAGTGATTTGAGCTCCTTAATGGATCGTACAGGGCATGATAAAGACCAATCTCCAATATTCAAAACTTACCAAATAAATGTGGTTAATTCAGAAAAGAAATTACATAGTTTCCTCATAATATTAGCTATGGAACCTTGTAAGTATTTAGCAATAACAAGAGTTAGTTTATACTTTATAGGTCATCTCATAATTGTGTTATTGTTTTTAAGAAACTGAAAATGACCTGCACTGGAATAGTATTTTATATGGTTTAGGAAGCATAAATTGTGTTTAATTGTTTATCTTGCTTTATAATAAAGAAAAGAGCATGATGATCCCATAAACAAATCAATCGATGGAGATAATATCATAGTGCGATAAGGCTAACACGGATAAGAACCAAATGTATATCAAGTGATCATCTCACATGACAAACTATTGTTGGTCTTAGTTATAAATGACAGTATCACTTAGGGAAACACAAACTTGAGATTGGCATAATGCAAGGCTATATGGAAAGAAAGGCTTGGACAATGATTGTACTTATGTTACTCTCCAAAATTGGAAAATTCCAGGATGATGCTGTTGTACATATGAAATTAGTAACCTACTCTGGGGAGACACATGAGAGGATATACCAAATTACAAATATAAGATAGTTGTCCATAACATTACTGTTCTGTATTTTGTTTAAAATTATGTAATAACATCTAATGGTCGTCCTCCAGAAATTTGGATGTGTACGCACTAACAAATTTCATTTATGATAAACTTTGATTGTTGTTGTACGTTGCATGTTTAATTTGAAAAATAGAGATATGACTTATAGAACAATTCCAGCCCCTTTAATACAAATAGTTGAAAATTCTTAATCATCTTCATGGCTTCATCAAAAAGCATCACTTAAACCCAGAATTATCTTCCATGATCTATCATCTTTTTGTATTTCTTGGCTGCAACAATGTAGATATCACAATAAACCAGATAATGCAGAGACTTGGGTCATTGCACCTTAATTCCAGGTCCTTCATACTTGCCTATATTACTGTTATAATGTTAAACTATAATAATAATGATCATTGGTCACATAAATGTCAAACCTCACAAAACAATCTAGAATCAGTTTAAGCAAGGTGAGGAAAACAAGAAATTTGGAGACAAAGTCAGTAGTGATGGCACCTTCATAAGAACTTGGATATACTAATGTGTATTGTGTAATGTGCTTATTTGGAGCTTGTATAATTTTGTGGAAACTTTCATTCAATTGATCCTAAAAGGCTAAAACTATCTACGTGTGCCCAATTTGCTCTTTTGGCAACCACTGGCTTATGTAAGAATTATTTTCTGTACAATAATTAAACAAATCTTGATACATTGTGTAAAAAGTATATATCCTCAACAGAATTATAAAAAATGGCCTTGCATTATTTAACAAAACTCGAATGAAATACAGAATCAAAAAGCATGCAGTTGATTGATAAGAAGAAAACTTACATCTGCTCCTTACAAGAGATTAATAATTTCCTGTAAATGCACAGGACGACTTTAACTGTGCCAAAGTGCTCAATCCTCAATTCCTTGTAAAATTTCTGCTCCAGATAACTTGTTATCTGTTCAAAAAATTTCACATTCACAGATTTAAATTGCATCAATAAAAAATAACTGACGAAAAACAGAATGCTTATAGTTTTACCTACTTCAAAAAATCCAAATAAAAACAAATCGGAAACCAGGATAGACTTTAAAAACTAAGAGGACTTATTTGCAAGAGATGATTGGCACATACATGTTTCTTAAAATAAAAATGCTACCAAGCAGTTCAGAACACATTGCTAACTTGAGCAAGAATTAGGAAATAGCACAGTTATAGTAGAAATGGGCAAAAGAAAAATGTACACTAAGCACTGTGAACTTGATATGTCATCTCTATTTAATGTACTTCCCCAAATAAAATGTAAAATGAAAACATATAAAGAAAGCATACTTTCAAGACAATTGAAAGGAAAACTTCAAGAAGCTTAGTGGTGAAAGCAGGATATAAAACTTCCTTTTTTGACATAATTATTTGCCTTCTCTATCTGCTATCAAGAGAAGCTAGAAAGAAACTTTGAGTCATGGGTAAAGGACGTCAAATTAATTAACCAACTTGCTGTATGTTGTGTGTGTGACTGATGAAGTTGGTCTTTGACTCATGCCTAATAAGAAAAAGGGTAACAGAAATTACCTTCGGAATTCGTAATGGATTCCTGGAAACATATTCACACAGTTTGCCAATTTTTCGATCGTTTGGCTCTTCATCCTGTAAGATAAATCACAACAAGGAATTTGCTTTGACAATCAACCAAAAAAGACAAATGCATTTTAATAAATATTACTCTGTGGCTAGACAAAAATCATATGAAGGTGAAAGGTAAATGATCATTATTTCTCTTGCATTTTTTTAAAAATGTTTCTAAACAATTGAACAAAAATATTTTGGATAATGCAAGCATTACAAGAGCCTCGAACAATGGAACTTTTCAAGAATAAAAATGTATCCTTTTGTCAAAATAAAGAGGCACAACTGAGATCGATTGACGCCAAAGAAAACATTAAAATGTCTTGGTGGTGCACACCAGTGTTTTGCTAGAACCATATGTGCCGTGGGCATAGCTCAGAATGCAGCCATGCTGAAACAAATGTGCCATCGAAACCAATAAATGGGAAAAGAAAAGAAGCAAGGAGGGAGAACACTTATGTGCTTAGGCTACTTTTTGGTAGTTTCTACAGCTCTACAACAGCTATAATTCAATGGGAAGGGATTGACAGAGGTGGCTTTAAGCTTAGACAAGTGACAAATCGAAGAGGATCCATCATGGATCAGAAATCCAACGAACATATTAGGGTTTCATTTATAGTCACTAGGGTTCAAGTTATATGCCTGGACCTGTCTTGGATTAAGTATGAGGGCTCGGTTCGTCATTTGAACTCATGGATTAGTTTAGCTAGATGGAGTTAGTACATATGGAAAAACAAAGTTTGCAATACTATCCAGTCCAATTCGGTAAGGGAACTTTTTACCAGTTCGACACCGTACCAGCAAAAGGAACATGTAAACCGGGTGGTACATAGTTTTTTTTTTTTTTTTTCAACTGTTCTTCAGATTTTTTCTGAAACTTGCTACAAATCAGCATATCAACACCCTGTATGCTAAAACAATGTGGACCCATACCCGTCCAGGCTAGGATCGGACTGGTACCCAAAATTAAAAATCTTTTCAAAAAGTACTACTCAAAATCAACAATTCGCCTGCCAGAACAATATTTGACACCTAGTAAGGAGTGGTACAGCTGAATATATTAAAGGATAACAATTTTGAGCTGTATAGTTTAAGAAATTTCACAAGCAGAATTGGTACCTAAAGAAAATAGACTAAAGAAAATAGAAGCCCATAATTTTTTTTAGCAGATAAGGATGCTTGATAGAAATATTCAGCAACCAGCATCATATATGGTTAATGTTTCTGTTTTCCTACTAACACAAGATATAACCATCTTTTCATAATTTTCACATTTTACATGGTTGAACAATTCCATCAACACAATAAGATTTCTTTTCAAAAAGCTATAGATTTTCTACTTGGGCAGCTAGAACCAATGACTTACAATTTGGATATCCACATGACATTATACTTAATAGAAAGAAAGATCCAATCTGTTCAATCATATGAACAAGAATGCAAACCTCCTCCTGACAATATAATTGAATCAAGGTATAAAGAGAATGTCTCATCAGATATTAAGAAATCCAAAAGCATGCTTTCTCCAATTGTTTATAATACATTAGCAAGTTTGTGTTTTTAAGACCCATGATTTGTAGTCATGTGATAACATCATGCAGGATGCTAGATGCTTTTCCTAAATACAGCCTACAAAACTACATATAATAATCTCTCCTCAGCATGTGATACTCAGACTTTACCCCCTTAATGAACAGCCCCCATTTTCTGTATAATACTGATCACAAGGTCATGACCTTTTTAATAACTAATTTTGTTTGCAAACTCCATTTGGTAACTCTGATGGAGATCTGTACGAAGCTGTATAAATTCCATATGGTTCTTACATTGTAACTCTACTTTCATGCATGGTGAATCATCAAGCACTAGTTCTCTGTATTATGTTCTGCACTCCACTACCCTAAACCTCCATAAGAAAGCAACCAAAAATCCACAAAAAACAATATGCACCTAACCAAAATCGAGACCCTGCGTAGTTACAACACCTAAGAGAATCTCATCTTGTGATATTGTAAATGTTAGTAACTTTATTCTATATTGTATTATGTATATGACACAAAACTGTGAAAATTACCTACATGTCTATCCACGATCCCTCTCCGGTTAGTAACTTTGCTTGTTGATAAAAATATATAGAAGCAGAATTCATGAGTGAGATGCCTAAGAACGTAGCAATGGTGGTGCACATGGCAATGTTGACAACCTCTGATTCATTTTACTGCCAAAATGATTACTTTGTTCTCTGTCATCTGAGAATGACATAATGGTATAAAATAAATTGGATATTTACTTATAACTTCAAGTTATATGCACCAAAGAAAATGGATCTTGCAAGATACTGCTCCATCCTAGAGAAACACATGGCAATATCTCATTGAAGTGGTTTACTGATTTAGTATTGATCAGTTTCAGGTGGAACCAGTTCTTTATGAGAAAAACTAAGTGAGACTTTATAGTGTCAAATAAAACAGATTACAGATATCAGAACTTGCGACCCTGTTGCCCATTCAAAACCCAAAGATGGCACTTACGATTCGAGACTGTAGCAAAGACCTATTCAGGTATGTATCTCCACATTTATTTTGTCTTCCTTTTTTCATTTTACTCATACCAGACACCACACCAGATTGGTTCAAGCAATAATCAATACAGGACTGGCACATGATAATTAGTTCCTTCAGAAGTGCAATGTCCATGAAATAATACAAACTAAATCAACTCTTAATTACTTCAGAACAATCAAGGTCAAAATATATGCAGTATTTGAGTGATATCATTTAATCACTTAACATTCAGAAATGCAGAATACTAAATAAAAGATACAAAGAAAAAGGAAACTCACTTGGGATCGAGGAAAGATATCAGCTAGTAGCTTCTTGTATCGCTTCACTGGCTGCCGAGACCTAGTTCGTAAAGAAGGGCAAAAGATACATAGGCTTTCACAAGCAGGCATAATGCTCCTTGACACTACCCCCATCTTCCTAAACAAGTACTATTATGTCAAGCGGAGCCCTCAAATTATTGGTGTTAAACCTACATTGGTAAAAAGTCAGTGACTTATATATTCCAGCCATAAAGACATAACAAAATCACATCCATGATAAAACTCAAACTTAGGCGCAGCGGATGTAGCCTATCTAAAATTTCATTTTTTGAGAGGAATTTCAAGAAAAACGATAGCTTCATCAAAGGGGGTTCACAAACAAATAACATATCAAATTTACAATACCGTCCCATTCGATCGAAAGATAACGAACATTTCCCATACTCATTCCATACGTTCACCTGTCATTGCACTAATTACCTATCTCCAACCTGGTGACAAGATTTACCGAATTTTTCCTGATAACAAATGCAATTGAACCATAAAACCTAATGAACCACATCAAGAAACGTAGTCAACGTTGCAAGATAACATACGAGCGACAAAATCAGGATGGATTGAGGACGAGAACAGGTGTCCGACCGTGCTCTGCTCGATTCTTTCTCCAAAAAGAAAGAAAATAAGCCAAAAAAAAAAAAGGAGAAAGAAGAGCAGAACAGAAGGGAAGACCGGAATTGCTCCAACCTTTCCCCTCGCCCTTCTCCTCTTCCTCCTCCCCTCACTCCGCCTTCTGCGAAGCAGCGAGCGGTGGTTAGGCAAGAAACCTAAAGAGAGGAGAGAGATAACAGGCGTGACCGGTTCAAGGCTTTTAAAAGAGCCCAAAAAACCTGTTAAAAAAGAAACGGAAATGCTTCGTCTTTTACTCTATTTTATACCTATTTGATTGTTGGGGGAAGATCTTCGGGCCCGGTGGGGCTCACAGGTGGGTCCCAAAAAATAGGTGAGAAGGGTGAGGGCGCGGGCGACGAGTGGTAAGTGACGGTGGAGGGACGTGTAAACCGTTGGACGTGCCGCCCACGTGTGGGGCCAACAATAGTTGCCCTCACCTTAACGGCTTTCCACCATCCCTTAAGAGGACTCTATTAGCTGACATCTGATTCGCTTACCCGAGAGGCAACGGTGGACCCCATTGGAGACCGCCGGTGAGACCCGCTTCTCTTTTGAGAGTAATCTGTAAAAAGATGTGGCGTAATTAGTGCTATACTTGCCCAATCAAAACCTGGTAGTAGTTTGGTAAGTCAAAATGTGCCGGAAAGATATTGTTCTTTATTAATTAATATCGATGCCACTTTGGAGTTATTAGCGATTTATTACATCGCTGTGGACAAAAATGTCAGAAGAAAAAGGAAAAATTCGAGATTTATATGCAACCGTTTTTTTTTATTATTTACAACATGAATTTCCATTGGCAGTCCATCCCATACTATTGGTCACCTTTTTAAAAATAATAAAATATTATTTTACTATTTATATTCTTATATTGTTGAATTTATTTTTTTTATAATCTTTTATTTCATCCTTGTTGTTATTTTCACTCACCGTCCCCTTAACGAAATTATCTGATGAGGAAAAAAAAGATGATCTTTATATTTATTTATAATAAGAATAATTTATAAATATTAAATTAGTTAAAAAATTAATATTTAAAAAATACTCTTATATAAATGGACGGACATCACTTATAACTTAATTCAAATTATATAATAATTTTTTTCATGATTATATTAAATAGATTATTGTGAATAAGAAAAAAGGGTTATCCTAAGAAAAAGGAATTTTAGAAAAATATACTGATGGAATCTAAAGGTTTATATCGAATATAAACAATCACTGTAGGGGCAACAATGGAGTGGATGAATAGCAAGATACCAAGAACGCTGCTCTGATACCAATTGATAGGAACCCCTAAAGTTCTATCGTAGATAAAGACAAAAAAGAGGGGATAAACGATCACTGATAGAGACAGAAAAGAGGGGATAAACGATCACTTCGAGAGGATCGAGCCTCCTTGATCGCTATAAGGAATCGACCCTCCTTGATCTCAATAAGGGATCGGCCCTCCTTGATCACTATAGGGGATCGACCCTCCTAAGGTTTTGGCCAATAAGCTAAAATATATTTTCTTCTTTGATTGCCTAAAACAAAATAGTTATACCATTATTTATAGAGACTTTTAACTAACTTTTAATTGAACTTGAACTCCTAAAATAAACTCCTACTTGGACTCCTACTTAATTAGACTCCTAGTTGAATTCGAGCACCTAGTTGAGCTTGGAACTCGTAGTCGAATTCAACTCCTACTTTAACTCCTAATCAAATATACTCCAACTCTTATTAAGACTCATAATTGACTTGACTTGACCGACCAACATGACTCAATAAAGAACATGACTCAATAGATAAGGACCCAACATTGTTATGGTCCTATCAGACCCGCCCTTTCCAAATCAGCCTTGTCCTTAAGGCTGAGCAGCATCAAATTCTAGGAGCACTTCAATATTTGTCGTGCATCACAACTCTTTGATCAACTAAGTAGTATCTCTACTTATAAACAATGGGCTGATTTTCTAGTGTAGTAATCATTGTAGTCTTCTGAAGAATCTTCTTCATCTAATGGCTAATGATAGTTCCTTGTCTTCTTTTGAGAATCACTACTTCGAAGTCTTCTAATTGTATAAAAAAGAAATCCATGAGTAATTTTTTACCTTGTATGATCAGCTTTATCTTTGAACACTTGTTATCACAAGTTAGGATTCATTCATCAGCAACCTTGACTTTGAATTTGTCAGAGCCTTCAATGTGATATACCAATCAATTAATAAGTTTTTTGTCCATAAAATTATTAGTACTACCAGTATCGGTAAAATAGTAACATGTTGATGTTTCAAAATTCCTTTAATTTTTATAGGTTAGAGTTAAAGTAGTCGGCTAATGCATGCACTGTATATATGATAGGTCTAATATCTTCATCAGAATCTATACTTCGATAATCGGATCTTATATCGTCAGTTTTTTATTCCTTCTTAATTGGCTCAATCGTCTAAAGATACTCTTGGGTGCATCGATTTTTACCATAACACAAGTACAAATCCTTTGTTGATCATTCCTGGGGTTCTTCTCAAGTGGGCTTTTGGATGTACGAGTTTTTGCTGGGAATAGATGGGGTGGGCGACTTACCGATGACTTATCTATTAAAGCTTCTATTTCGACAAGTGTCCATATTGATTTTTTCTTTATGTACGTAAGCGAATGATGTGACAGCTATCATGGTATGGGAGAGACGAACTTTAACTTCACACTGAATATCGGGATTAGGTCCCTCGATAAATTTTCTCATCAATTATTTCTCGGACTAATCTCGGGTCTGGTTCAACAGGCGCTCAAATCTGCCATGGTATTATTGTATTTATGGAAGTCTGATAGATTTTGGTGAGTTGTCCATTAACGTTCTCGTATTTTGGCGGTCTGAAGCGAATCAAGAGCTCTCTCTTGAACTGTCGCTACAAAGGGACTACGTAATGAGTCTCATACAAATCATATCACTAGATTGCATCACCATCAAGTTGATTTGAAGCTACTTTCACCTTATATTCTTCTAGAGTTATGTGAAAACGAAAGAACTTTTCTGCCTATAAGACCCATCTGGTCAAACCTCCATCTTCCCATCTAGGGAACTCCACTCTCATGCGTGGGTATCATGTGTCTTGTCCTTGATCATATTTTTTAGATGATTCTCCTTGAGATTTGAATTTTCACTAAGCTGAGATTTATTGGGGCTCTCTGATAGACTTCTTTTGAATTCTTTAAAGCGTTCTTGCAGACTATTCTATATGTGGGCTTCGAAAGTTTTAAATCTTGCTTCCAATGAGTTATTGATCGCCATTGCATAAGAGTGCAGATTTGTAATCTTCAATTCCTATTTTGATTTTGGGTCGATGACATTAGCAACATCCTATTTGATGTGGTTGTAATGAAAGTGGGCGCTTGTGGTAGTGAGGGATTGCTATTATCGAGGCTATAGTGGTCAAGGAAAAAGGTGCAGCACTAGTGCAGTCGGTAAAGGAGGAGACGAGGGAGGAAAGGGACTACGATGGTCGGTGGTTGTGTGGCTATAAGTGGTGGCATCGGCAACCAACAACGACATGGCTAGCAGAGGAAGAAGAGTGCAACGGGCATTGGAAGGAGATGCTAGTAGTGTCGTGCAAGCAGCGATACTCACTACGGCTGAAGGGGAAAAGGGAGATGGTAGTGGGATAGAGGTGCAACGTCGTCTCTACTGGAGGTGCAGGAGATGAGCTGGGTTTTGGTGGTTGTGAAACAAGGAGGCAGCCAAGGCAATTGCAGAGGAGGTGACAATGATGGCTAAAGGTGGCTGCTACAGTCACTGAGAAAGGAGACACAAGAGGTGGTTGCAGCTATTGTCACTACAAGTGGAGAAGAGAAAACGAGGGAAGCGTTGATGGTGTGGTTGTAGTGGAGCAGGGGAGGAACATTGCTTGAAGCAACGGAAGAGGCAGGGAAAGAAAGGACAATGATGAGAGCAGCAACGACCGAGGGACAATGACGGCCGACGTCGGTCAGTGTTAGGGCTGCGTGGCGAGAGGAGGGTGTGGCAGCATAGTCTCCTATGGAGGCACAGTGGCAGTGGCAACTGGCGGTTAAGGTTCTGATCGAGGGTTGGGGCTACATAGAGGAGGGTGTGGTTGGGAGCGATAAGAGAGGTATAAGGCAATGGCGACAAGTGAGTGGAGCAGCAGGATGGGGTATGATTGGGTAACGAAAAGCAGCAGCGACGGGTATGGCCGATAGAGGAAGATGAAGAATTTGAGGGAGGTGGCAGTAACAGGATCAATAGTGGCGAGGAAAGGCAACAGGAGCAAGGGGAAGGAAGAGGACAACGACGACGTTGGTATGGCCACAATAGTGACGATCGCTACTAGGAAAAGAGAAGGAAAAAAGCAACAGACACGACGATTGCGACAGAGGATGGTACGGCTACGTGGGTTGCAGGCGGCAGATGGGGCGGTGACAAAGGTGTTGGGCTCAACAAGCAAAGGGCTGTAGCAACAACTAAGGAGGGTTGAAGGAGAGGTTGGGTAGTAGCAACGACAGTTATGATTGCGTGGACTACAAGCAGTAGTTGAGGGCGACAATAGCAACGACAAGGGTGACCGCAATGGTAGCGTTGCAGCAATGTGAAACAATTGATTTGAAGAAGGCAATGAGATGGTAGCGTCAACAGCAGTGCAATGAGCAAATCGGCTACCATCGGCGATCATCGCAATACATCAACGGAGGATGTGCATCAACTGACAAGGGTGAGGCTGATGATTGCTGCAGTGAAGATGATGAGAAACTACAACAAGGTGGCTAAGATGACGGCTAAGGAAGACGGTGTTGTTGGTGGCTGCAATCTGAGTTTAGGAGGCAACAATGATGACAACACAAGATGAGGAGATGATAGGGTGATGACGGTGGTATTGCCGATCGCGATCTGAAGTTGGAAGGTAGCAATGGCGATAGCACTGAGATGAGAGAAAGATAGGGCGATGGGATGCTATTGACGATAATAATTGAAGGTGGCCGTAAGATCTTGGAGTAAAAGCTACAACAAAGATTGATATAATCCAAAGGTTTCTATCAAAGATAAACGATCACTGTAGGAGTGACAGTGAAGTGAATGAACAGCGAGACATCAAGAATGCTGCTCTGATAGCAATTGATAGAAACCCTAAGGTTCTATCATGAATAAAGATAAAAAATGAGAGATAAACGATCATTTAGAGGGGATCGAGCCTCCTTGATCTCTATAAGGGATCGATCCTCCTTTATCACTATAGGGGATCGACCCTCGTAATTTTTTGACCAATAGGTCAAAACATATTTTCTTATTTGATTGCCTAAAATAAAATAATTATATACTCATAATTAAACTTAGACTCTTCAAAAAGACTCCTACACTCTTAACTTAATCCTAGTTGAGTTTAGACTCTGACCAAATCCAACTTCTAAATAGATTTTAACTCTTACAGAACTCTTAATTTACTTGATTCAACCGACACTCCTCCCATCTCTCGAGATGATGCACATGACCGATCCTGTTCGACTCGTGGCGAACCGATCCGCGGCCGGCCTAGCGCCTCAGCCTCCTCAGCCTCGCCGCCGCCGCCGCCGCCGCGGCCGTCTACTAGTACATGGAGAACCGCCGCATCTGCTTCAAGAACATGACCAGATCCAAGCCCTCCCCTCTGCCGTCGTCGATTTGGTCCTCGCTCATGCCCATGCCCTCCGCCTCGGTCCTCCCGTCAGGTTTGTCTCCGCGCTCCTTTTCGGCGTCAACTCCGCGATCGGGTACCTCCTTATGCTCGCGGTCATGTCTTTCAACGCCGGCGTCTTCATCGCTGTCGTCGTCGGTCTGGCGGTCGGATACCTCCTCTTTAGGAGCGACGGCGAGGACTACGTCGCGTTGGAGAATCCCTGTGCCTGGTCTTGATTGGACCTTCTTTTTTTGGTACTCGCTTAAATTTATGTTTTTTTTTTCATTAGATATCTTTATATGATGTGCATAACTGAATAATTTTCTGTTAACTGTAGATATCCCTACTCTTATCTCCTGTATGCTGCTTCAAAGATGACAGTTTTGTGCGTCATATGTATTTATAAGGTTGTCATAGTGATTTGTGCAAATCGTGCTTGTGAAGTTCTATAGGAAAAAACATAAATAAAAGGATGGAAAAGGTAATTTTGATTTGAAATATATATGACTTTCCCATCCTCAAAAATTTGTTACTTCTATCCAGTTTATATTTCATGCTGAAAGGTATCAAATATGTTCAAATTTGTGATCTCTTGTTTAGCACTGTAAATTTTTCAGCTTGGTTTTGTTTCATGCTGATCACCATCATGTTTTCTCTGTCTTGGACGAAGGTTTGTTGATTATGGTTTCTAACAATGGTTATGGTTAAGTATTACAGAGCCTAATATGAAAAAAATAAAGAGGGAAACAGTTTGAATCGTGTTATGACCTTTACGCTCATCAAACCATGCTTCTGATGTTGTATTATCATATTGATGAAAGGGAGCATAGTTTGTTTTCTACTAGTCATTTGATTGGGTCTCTGATCTAATCTTACTCCAGATTTTTGTTACCTTGGGAATGTTTTCATTGTCATCACCTCAATTGAAACTGACAACAATGACAGGAAATTTTGGTGATATAAGTTTTCCTTTCACAGGAGGGAAATGTACTAAGTAGTGGCAGAAGATGATCATGGATAATTTTATTATCAGACTTGACAATCTATTGAAGGCACTAAATTAAGATCTTCTTTTAAAGCACCTTTCCCTTTTTTTTTCCTTTGGCAATGTGAAGATAGACAACATACCAATTTTCAATTATAATGGACAGCTCTGCAGGCTTGGTGGTAGAAGGTTTTGACCTCATAAAAGAAAGGAGTTGACTGAGGCAGGATCATAGTTATCAGAGAAAAAATTGTTCTTTTTTTCTGTTGGCATTGGTTAGGAATTATCATCAATTTAAAGTCCAGATAATTAGTGAGAGCAGTTTCTTATTTGAATTCCTATCTCCCACTACCAGGAATGTAATTATGAAACAGAAGATGCTACATCTCTATACTCTTAACCTGGTAGGTTACAGAAAAGAAGCACTGCATTGGAAAACAGTAGCTAAGATTATTTGTTGTACAAGCACAAAATCTTGTTATATTTCACCTCATGTTCTTTAACTAAATATAGCACATTGAATGGTACCTTATGTTGGATCAGGAAAATGCTGATGTTGATTAATGAGCATCCGAATGGAGGTGTGACACTCAAGTGAAAATTGTGCCTCTGAATTTTCATCAGTGTTAACTTTTTTACCACATTCTCTTCTGTTTAAATAGTGAAAGTGAAAAAAAAAAATCTAAATGCTGAATGAGCCTTTTTTCATCTTAGGTAAAACATGATCTGTTATATTTTAAAGTTTAAGATATATGTAGCCTTGTTCTCATACTATAGTTTGGGAAGAATTATGTTCTTATCTTAGACAGTTTCCCATCTTGTCTAAAATTACTTGATTTTGTAAGAAGTTTTTGACATGATGAAGGGCTTCCCTTTGAGGATTTTCTTATTCTTCCTGGACCTGAGCCTAATGCTTGGTTTCCTTCATCTTGAAGAGCTTCTAGTGCATACTCATGGAGATTTTGGAACAGGAAATGAACTGCCATAGTGTTTCATCTTGAAGAAAGTCCAGACTTTCAGCATAAACCCAATGTAGATTGTGCTTACAAAAAGGAAGCCTGCTATTTTGGTTGAAAAAAACTCATTATCCAGGTATGAACTCTGTCCTGCTTTGTTGGAATCTGTATTTAGGCCATCATGCTCTATATCTCTAGTTTACGATCGCAGATGAAGCATCTAGGGAACTGATGGGCTGGCCAGTTGGATCCAATTCTGTATTACTCGCATTCACCTTCTAAATCCAACCTATCTTCTTTAGAAGTTTGTAAGAAGTATAGAATTAAGATTTACCCCAATGTAAATTTTGGAAATAATAAACCTGCTATAAATCATGCTAACTGCTGCAGATAAAATACCTGACACAGTTGGTTTATGTTGTGTTGAGTTAATTTAGCTTTGGCTGGCTGTCTGTCTGAAAAAAAAAAAAAAAAATTCTCATTCTGAGGCTTAGCAAATAATGTGAACATAAAGAACTCTCAGATGTTTCTGCTAACCATGATCTATTTCAAGGCATTCTGTTGCATAATGATTGGTGGCCTCTGATGCCTTGCTTACCCAACTTCTAGGATTTCTGTTGTTATGATGTGTAAATGCATTAGGCATGATCTATCCATGAAATCATTATTTTGGAAGATTTTTCATGATCACTTTTCTGTTTTCAGCATATTTCTGTGCATATTTTTGGCTGTTTCTTCTGTGAGATTGCTTATGTGGTGTGCACTCTTGATCTTTGTAGTGTTCTGCACCTGGTTTAGGGGTGCATACATATGCTTTTAGTTTCAGTTTACATGAGACACGACTTCATAGGATTTTGTTCAAGAAACTATGGAAAACAGCAAATCTTTGAACCAAAGCCAGAATTTGATCTACTTAATTTGTTTGTTTGTTCGTTTGATGCAGTGAAATCTGAGAGGTTAAGTCCCTTTAAAAGGCAATAAATTTGCATAACCCGTGCAGCTGTGAATGAAACCTACAGATTTTAATGTAAGGAGGGAGGATTATGTTATTAGGATTAAAAACAAGTAACAAAAGTGTTGTAATCCGTTTGATTATTTAATTATCACAATTATTTTGACGTAAACTCATAATTAGTTATGATCGCATTTCACAAGCACATCATGTGAACACTAACTAATTCTAAAGCAAAAGCTTGTGGAGTTAGGAAGAAGATTTTTTTATGGAGAGAAAAGCAAGATTAAAAACAAAAAGAGAGAGAGAAAAAGATATATAATCCTAATTCTTACATGTGAATGAGAAGATTAGAAGAGGGCGTGGCAGTTAAGGGTGGTTACGGGAAAGAAGGGGGCGGCGAAGTAGGACTCCATCGAGAGCCGCGACTGGACGGCCTCGATCGACGCGGCGCCCTCCATCAGATCCCTCACCAGCGCCGCGTGGCACGCCCGCAGCCGCCTCAGCGCCGCCCGGTACTTGGCCGCCAGACACCGGAGCCGCAGCCGCCGGAGGAGCCCCGCCAGGAGCCGCCGCCCGCGCCACCGCCATCCCCGCCGCGAGCCAAGCCGGACCACTGCCATCCTCCTCCGCCGCGGCAGGTGGAAGAGCGCGGGGCGACGGGGGAGGGCCGGCGGGCAAGGGTCGCCGTCGTTGGACGTGGGCATCCCGGTGGCGGAGAAGGCGAACGCACGATGGTGAAGACTCGAGAGCGAGAGGTAGGGCGGGCAAACGAGATGAAAAGCAAGTCGGGGGGGACCGGGTTCTGCTCACTCGCGGTGAGATGATTGTGATATCGCAGGCATGCTCCTATGGGATATAATTATAACAGCCGTTGGAGGAGTGACACAGAAAAGATTAATTGGAGCAGTAACACAGAGATCCACATTTAAAAAAACAAGAAGCAAGCAAGAGCATCAAGATTTGGTGTCTTCCTGAGATCTTGCTGACATGATCTACTACTCGCTGTCACAGTGTTGAATGCAGTAAAGTCAAATGTGCAACTGTTCAGGTTGCTAAAGCACCACATCCGCTACACAAGATGAAGGGTGGATCAACCTGCAGGTACCATTATTGCTGTCACTGTTACTGTGGATGGACAAACCATCATGTAAACCTGCTCTGGCTTTTTGCCTAACGCACACAGAATACAGATGTTGAGCAGAGTTGGGTGGAGTTCCTGCACACCTAAAAGGGACTTGAGATTTATCTTCAAAGCTCATCTTATCTCTGTAATGACTTCCCACTTGCACAAGTCAGTTCTTCATATCTGGGACATGCTTAGGAAATGGCAGAGTTCTCTACGTTTCAGCATAGTTAACTTCAATCATTCTCTTTCCATGAAGAATGATGTATGTGCTGACAACTTTCGCAAGTGGTTAGCTAATCATCAACAGTGGTTCATAACTTCCAAGTGCTTAATTGTTTTTGTGTTCATTCCATTGTCCCTACTCAAATATTTCAATTATTTGCCGACATACTTTCTTGGATTGTCTGCATCAGGTGCGATGAAGACAGCAACTCGAAGGAGGAAGATGCTCTGCGTGATCCATTGTGTGGATGCTCCTGAGACAACACCAAAGATGTTACTGGTGCAGAAGAAACCATGGCGTGGTCACGGTACTGTGATCAGTGATTGCTGCGACGCTTTCGTACGCAAACAGTATGTGGTTTGGAGATCTTCCCACTTGTTCTTCAAGCATTCACTGCCCTATTCATCAGGGCTTCGATAGGAGCCTTTCCTGGCATTTGTTTCAGACAAAAACCCTTCTTCTTCTTCTTCATTGCAGTTGTTGTTCCACAGGTACAGTCTTCAGTGCTGCTCCTCTTACACATTGTTCTTATTCTTTATCTTGTCATGACATGAAGACCACAATATGCCTGCAACAGATATAATGTGTGTCAAAGTTTGATGTTACCAAAAATTTTTGTGCAATCTCCTAAGGAAGACATTGATGATCAAGAATTTAACAGGCCCTGGCAAACAAATGGACATAATTCTATATATTAAACAACATGATTCAGAGATACAAGGGAATTAATATGGTATGTCAAGCCAGAACAAAGGAATACAAAATTATGTTCTAATCCTAACATAGGCATCCAGTGGTACAGGAGGGTTTAGTACACTTAGGAAGGAGGCATACATCTGTACACCTTGTGCAGGACCAGACACAACCACAAGAATAGTCCGGGCAGGAGAGTTTTGGAAGGGCACAACAAGTTCTCAAGGTACGGCACCAATTTGAGGAACAGCCCTGTCCGAAGCACGAAAGTCTCCGGCCACAGCACCATGAGCAGTCGCAATGTGGTCTCGAGCATGTAGGATTCCAGCCACAGCACCATTTTTTAGCATAGCATGAACTGGGGCATGATGGCCGCCAGCCACCACAGAGTGGCTGAGTACAACATGAGTTGGAGCATGATGTCTTGCAGCCACCGCAGCATGAAGAGGAGCACGACGGCTTCCAGCCACACCGCCATGGTCTGAAGCAGGAAGACCACCACCTACAGCAATGAGGCCTGCAGGAGGAGGCATTCAGGCAGTGGCATTTCGGTTTGCAGCAAGATACATCTGAGCAACTGCAGCAGGTTTCGCCGCAACTGCAAGGATTTTTTGTGCAGCTGCAGCATGTTCCAGCACAAGGATTGGAGCAGCTGCAGCATGTTCGGCCGCAAGTGCAAGTAATTTTTGAGCAGCTGCAGCATGTTCTACCGCAACTGCAAGGAATTTTTGAGCAGCTGCAGCATGTTTCGCCGCAACTGCAAGGATTTCTTGAGCAGCTGCAGCATGTTCTCCCGCAACTGCAAGGAACCTCTGAGCAGCTGCAGCATGTCCTGCTGCAAGTGCATGGAACTTTCGAGCAGTTGAAGCATGTTCCTTCACAACCGCAAGGAGTCTTCGAGCAGCTGCTGCATTTTCTGCCACGGCTGCAAGGAAATTTCAGACAGCTACAGCATGTTCCTATGTCACAGCAGGGAAGCTTCGAGCAGCTGCAGCATGCTCTGCTGCAGATGCAAGGAACTTCTGCACAGCTGCAGCACGGTCTGCCGGTAGAAGCCTCACAGCATTGAGAGCTGGGACATTCACATTGACAACAAGTACAGCTTCGCGGACAAGAGCAACACTCACTGAAGCAGCAAATCCATGAGAAATTGAAACACAACTTTGACCTGCACAAGAACCAAACAAGTCCTTTTGGAATTTGTATAAATGCTTTTCTGCAAAATAAAGAAAACTAATTTTCTCATATTAATTTCTAATAACAACTAATGGTCTTCGCTACATCATCTGTATACTAAATTGTCAAAGTCTGAACCTGGTGAAAGGACTTCATATGGATATGACACTAACAGCTCAGAAGAAGGCAAGACTTTGGTACTGTAATATCTGTTGCAGCTCTTCAAATATAGAGCATGATCGTTAAGATATATACGAACAAAAATAAGGTCCATATAATGAGAATATTAACTGGTGTGTAATTATGTGGATCCTAAATTCTTAATGACCAAAGCTTATAAATTACAAAGTGTCCAAGATTACGACAAGTTATCTGACTTTTGGAGCAATGTTCTGGTGACATCAAAAGCAAAATAAATCTGGCAATCTATGTGCACCGACTAGATGACATGGGAGTACAAGAAAGAATCTAAAATGAATAAGATGCACTTATCATCCATATATTACTAGAACAAGCATATATTCACTAGGTCAAATACAATCATAATAGTAGATGTTCTGAACTAGTTTTTCAAGTAGTTATTCTTTATGCTAGTCAACTATTAATCATGGGAAAATATATTTTTGTAGCACTTCTTTTTTAACCCAAAACATTACATGAAGATAATTAATCAACAAAAAAGCATCCAAGACTCATGATTGATCGGCATTGATTCATGGTCATCAATTGCTAGGTCATTTTCTTATTTAAATTTCTGATTTCTGACTTTTCTGTTCCTTTTAACCAATGCCTTGAAAAAGATAAACCTGGTCATTTCAAATTACAAGTGCAACAAAATTATTCAGTCCTTGTTGCTTTACCGTAGGAGTATCTTAAATAGATAACAACAATTATCAACAAGGAGCAGACACAATTTTCATGAAGGAAACAGTCTGCTTTTGTTTATTCTGAAACAACAGTTGCCATTTATTCCAGGCATAAGTCGCAGAATTACACTAAATATACAGTAATTTTTATCCATATTGACGTTAGAACCCCTCCATAGTGGTTGTTAGAACATCAACTTTTTTTACATAAATTTGAAGCTGTATATACACTTAAAATTCAACTAAATGTACAGATTTTTTAACAACTTCAAAAATGTAATCGAGATTTAGTCATTATCAAAATCCAATCTAAACCAAAGAAGCTAGTCAACCCCTTTTGCATCAATTAAGCACGTCAGAGTTGGACTTGGCATTTTAAAAAATTTTAAACATAACATACATATTATTTTAAACAGAAGAAATGCTGAGATAAATAAGCATATTAAGATAGGTACCGACGCTTCAGTTTATTTCATCCTTATTTCATTCAAAAGGGATAGTTCATTGTTTGAAATAAAAGAACATCAATTTTCATTGCTTTTTATAATATCACCTTCTAGGTAACGTAGCCATCAAACAAGACATAATGCCAAAGTATAATACTTAATGATGGCATAGTTGAAAAGACATTAAAGACAGCACCTATCAGTCATCTAAAGCAACCCAACATGTCAAATAATGTAGCTGCTATCTTCTGAGTGAGTTAATAAAGTATCATGAACAACATGAGTGCAGAGATTGATGGTGACAGTTCTTGCAAATAATTATGCAAGGAACTAATATATTAGCAACTATGTAATAAAGAACATTCAACCTCAAAAAACAACAAAGAGCCCAGGTGAATTTATAATATGCAGTTACATCACACTAGACCAAACTAATTTTTTCTCTGTGCTTTTAAATGCCCATTTTCATTGTTCCACACTGCTTCAGAATTGGATACGTTTTTGACTAAATGATCCTCAGGAAAGAAATGAATAAAACTGATAAAAGACAACAAAATTCAGAAAGTACCGTATCCATCTCCACAAACAACACGATTTGTGCCTCCGCTTACTTCTGTTTGACAGAAGAAACATACAAAAGTTACATGTTTTTACACAAAACATAGCATAAAACATGTGAAGAAGTTGAAGAATCATACACAGGGATCAAAGGATCTGGTTTCGTTCCCACAAAATCGTTGACCCTACAAAATAGTCATGATTTATAATTGTTATCTGCATAAAATGCTAAGCAATTTAAACATAACTGGAAATTCTACAATTTCTGAAGGAAAAATCTATTTTTCATCTAAGTCAACAGGTTATCATCTTCAACACCTCAAATCCATATTGAATTAAGGCCTGATCAAGCACTCAGCAATTTTTCAAGTTCAATAGATAATTTAAGTGTCACAATTCTTTTATTTTTTCCTTTTCTGGAGGGGAAGATATATCAATAATCTCATTAATTTATTAAGCAGAAAGAAAAGAATAGATCAAGCTGCCTCATGGGAACAAAAGACGGAGGCCCATCTTGGACCGAGATCTCCAGAAACAGCTACAGAGGAAAAGCAAACAGATGCCACACCCCACTCACAAACAAACAAAATACTGAAAATAATGTCTCACACCGTAATATCTAAAAGCTCTACAACAGTTGAGACAAATTCAGTCGAGCCATTTAGCAAAAAATTTATGCTAAATATTTGTTTCCTAAATTGATGGCCACTAACATGAGAGTTACTAGATGCATATGTTGTGGGAGTTGCTAACATTAGTTCAAGTAACTATTACTTGAGCAAGGACTAGAACTTCACAGACCAGAGAGAAAAAAAAGAAATGAAATTTTATCATTGATGCTGGAAATGAAAAGAATGTTGAACTCCTCCCGCAGAAAAGAGCTTCACAACCTAGCATCTTTCGTTTTCTCGATTGTAAAGAAAGAAAGTCATAAAAGTACTACTGATAAGTGAAGCATAATACTCTTTGCAGCATCTGGAAACAGGTTGAATTCCTTCAAGTGATTGCAACTCCTCCTGCTCAAAAATAGAATTTCAATGAGATATTTATACTTCGCAAAACAAAATTCATACTTGAATCAGAACAGAGAGTGTCAGCACTTCGAGCCACAATATCAGAATATATTGCTGCTCACTCTCGCACAATTAGATATTAAAATGCAAACATATCCTTGAACAAACCACATAGTAAGTTTTTAGTTAAATATCTGTTGATCTTCTAACCATTTTAAGGGATTCTTAGTTTCACAGAAAAGAGAATCATAATATTGAACTCAAAGATAGCATCCGTTTGTTTCATTGTCATGAAGGTAGAGATGCCAAGTTGCTTTAGAAGAACTAATGCAAGTGTCCCTGGAGACAAGTAGATCCAGTTCCAAAATGCATTTTTCGCCATCACAACATCTTTTGGCATTGAAATCTTTCTGTTTTCGATCCCTAAACGTCATGTTGTTACAGAAATAGTCTTAACATCTTGATGTCTGTTCATTTGGACACGACTCTTTTAACTCTATTAGGTGACAAGTCCCTTCAATCTTCAACTACTAGGGAAGGAAACACCTTTGACTCTTAAATCAAAACGTTAGCAACTCAACAGCCTCTCATACCTCAAATTGCAGCTAAAGATTACAAGATAATCCATCTTAATGTTGCTTTCGAGCACAGCCATAAGAAGCATTAGTAGGATAGCCATCATTTCACAGTCATTCCACTTCGCAGACATCCATAAAAGGATGACATTTTTGCTCAAGAAAGAGTAGGAAGGATTTGGTGGGGTTACCTCGATGAAGCCAACCTCGCGGTTCAGGATCTGCAGCTCGAGCTGCAGCCTCCGCCGGCCGCAGAGGTCGGGGTACTTGGGCGGCGACTTGGGACTGGGCGCCACCACCACAACCGGGGGCGCCAGCAGGGTCGGCGCGGTCGGCACGGTCTCCCCCATCGTCACTCGCGGACGCACGAGAGCCCAAACGGAACTCCGGAGCCCTCAAAAGGAATGCCGAGTAAAGGGATCACGAGGGGGGGGAGGGGGAGGAGAGGAGACATGGACTGCGAGCGCCGCAGGTGGGGTATAAATGCGGTAACGCGGCGGAGGAGGGGAATCCGAGAGGGGGTGACCCGTCCCTTAGCGTCACCGCGGCAGCACCCGATACGTGCTCCGCGGGCGTGGGCGTAGGCGTGGAAATAAGAGGAGGCAGCTGCTGCAGCAGCAGCAGAGCAGGCATCTCTCTCTCTCTCTCTCTCTCTCTCTCTCTCACTGTTGGATATCAATATATCTACCAATGAATCTTCTCTCTACCTATCTTTCACCTACACATCATCGCACGCCTCGAGCGTTCTTATTGTCCGATCGATGCTGCAGTGCCACTGACAACTCTAGTAACATCACCCATATCCTTTACCATCAGTATTCGACAACAGTCTCTCGTGTGTGTGCGTGTGTGAGCGAGAGAGATAGAGAGAGAACGAAAGGTGAGAGTAAGAAGAGAAGGAGGCCGTCTCGGCATAGAGAGAGAGAGAGAGAGAGAGAGAGAGAGAGAGAGAGGGTATAAAAGCCTGCAAGTGTTAGTACTGAACCGTGCCAAAGTTGCAGAGGTGCTGTTGGTCTCTCTCCCTCTCTCTCTCTTCACACAGATCGGTGGCGTTGCATTGTTGCAGAGGGGGGGCTATGCACAGGAAGGGGCGCGCCGTACTGCAGACCGCACGTGACGCCCACCGCCATGTGGGGCGCACGGCGGAGTCATCACCTTCGACTCTTTTCCCTCCCTCCCTCCCTCTTCAAACTTCAACCTCAACAATTGTCCTCCTCTGGAATGCTTCCCTTTCTCCTCCAATTACTTCTTTCAACGTCGCTAGTTATTCGATGTTTCAGTCGCAGATGAAGATTAGCAACCTCGCTTGCAAGAAAATAAGAAAGGAAGCACCTTGAGATTTCAAGTGGGGGAAGGATCAATCCATCTCCGACATGACTTTGACACTCCCTGCAAACAGGAAGCAAGGAGGCATGGTCCCTATTACCATTCCTTCTCATACCATATACTGTGTTCCTCAAAGCATAAAAAAAAAATCCACAGTCATTTTTTCTTTCTTCTTCTGTGAGTTTTGGAGGGCTCTTCTAAGCGCCCCCCACCTCCCTCCCATGCAACAGGCGGCTCCCGTCCTGCGATCCTTGGCAGTGACACCCAAAGCGTCGCGATCAGCTCTAGCTTGCCTGCGGCAGAGCGGAAGCAGCGTGGCGCAGCGACTAAATGGAATGGCCATTTATGGCCTGCTCTGCTTCACCTCCTCTTTGCTGCGCCCGAGTTGAAGCATGGCCGCTTCGTTCCGGGCGCCCGCGGGCACGTCACTGTAACACCCCCCCCACCTTCCCTCGCGCGACCCCGGCGCGTGCGGGTCCCGCCTTCTTCCTCCAATCGCGGCCGAGGTCGCCGCCACGCCAGCGCGGACTCCCACGTCGCGCCGCCCCCGAGGACCCCGAGGAGAGTGACGCTGACGTATGATAGGGCGTGGGGGCGCGTGCACCGTACACGGGACCAACGCGCCGACTGTACGACACGTGCACCACCGCTCGTGGCCTGTCGGGGTGGGATTGCGTCATTGGCCGCAGCCCGCGTGCCGTGACGCTCGTGTTTTCTATCGGTGATGGGGAGCTCATCGCCGACGTACAAATTTGTAGGCCAAACGACGAGGTTAAAGAGATCATGACACAGAGGAGGACGATAGACCAAGACCGTCCATCGAGTCTGATCAACGGTCCAGATGGGGCCGAAGGCTCACGAGCTCAAAACTTCACCATTGCCTTGCATCATTAGCCCGTTGATTCGTACATGCATCATCTTTTAATTCATTATCAATATATAGTTGATAACTAAGCCAAATTTGATCCTTAACTCGATTCCCAGCAAAATATATCAATGGGATGATCGTGAGACTCGGGAGATCTTACAACGATGTTGAGATATATCAGACGCTCAAATAAGAATCAAGTAAAAGAAATAACTATTTATTTTTTATAAGAAAACCATACTCACAAAAAAAAAAAAAAAAGAGGAGTTATTTGGTTCTCATTTATTGCGAATATGTTCTATCTAGATTTTGGGATGGATGAATTGGCTATCTATCCTCAATGATATTTCAATTATTTGTGAGCCACATGTCCTCCTCGTATGATTCGTGTTAAATTACTAAAACAATAAACATTTAACATAAATGTAGGCATTATTATTAGAATGTAATCATTAAATTTAGATCCCTCTCGTGACATCCAACTATCGACTATTTAAGATGCCAAATGTGTTGCGACATACAATAGATCATGTTTCCCCACAAATAATTGTGGGTGATGATGGATTTTTCTTTTTTTTTTTTAAGATAAGTGATGAAGAAACAATTTGATCCCAAAGTATCACTATCAATCATCAAAACTTCTACTTGTTCAAACATATTTTGATTGTCTAACTATGATGTTGATTCAAAGTCACTTGAAATCGTTCGATTTAAAACTACATCAAATCCTACATAAGGAACATACCCGACAAAGTTCATTTGAAGTTTAAGTCAACTTTTGGATCGATGGTTTTAACTAATATAAAGTCTATAAAAGAGTACAATTAAGGGATCTTTTTTTATAATAATATTTTGAACTATTACATTATATCATAGTTTAATGTCAAAAATGATTCTCTCGCATTAGACATGATTATACCGTATAGAATCTAAAGAATATGACATAATTATAAATGATGATTAGGTATTGATCACATAATGAGGGATGTGTCGATAAGATATTGATCACAACAATCTTTCATGTGTAATTAATTATAACCCGATCACAAACTAAGCTAAGTAATCGATGGATATATTATTATGGTAAATTAAGATAGTAATGGGTGGTCAAACATCTTAACCTGGAGTGGATCCCATATCTGCAAACAAAAACATTAAGTGGTGCCGATGGACCCCATAAATAATGTGACGAGTTTACTGTGTTCGTTAAATCTTGGCATCGTTATGAATGTATGTAATGATCGCAAAATGCCAATCCTACACAAATAGTGACGAGACTACGAGTGGCCAACAAAACCAATCTAATTTATTTACTGTGTTGGATGTTGCTTTGTTATTTTGTTTTTGATAGGATAAATATTAAGCCAATCGATCAGGCCCGATCACGCTGACCTGAGATCTATGTGGGCAGTCATCCTGGTAACTCGAGGACCACGTGGATAGCAATGTCGTCCTAATCGGTCCCCCTTCACGTGTCAGCCCAAGAACCACATGGACGGTCATGTCGATCTGATCGGTCCCCCTCGATGTGCCAGCTCGAGGATCACGTTCAGTAACCCAATAGCCTGAATATGTCAAGCTGAAGATCGCATTAGTTATTCTAAGCGTCATACCTATTATCGCAGTCCTTGTCAATCAAGACCTTAGGAACCGGTGAAGGTACTACTCGATACAGAGCCGTACCTATGGTTCGATCGAAAACATCGCACCTATTAAACATTGTGGTATGACCCTCCTTCGCCCGACAGGTATAAATACCTCCCGCTGTAGCTTATAGAGGATCTTTTTTCCGGACTCCCGACTTCTTCTCCTTAAAAAATCACTCAGGACCTTCAAAGCCCCGATCTGAGTCTTCACTTTCGAACGCTAACTTAGTTATCGGAGGAGCCTCGTCGGACACACACACAACCGACAAAGGCCTTCTTACAGGACCCAGACGTCTCTCAAAACCGACTAGGAGCTGCAACTTCACAAGGCTCAACCGTCCCATCGAGCTTCCCCAAGTCTTCGAATCCCGTTAGATCAACCCTGCGAACAAGGGCTGAACCGTGTCTCGCTGACTCCTCGTCCACGACACCAAATACAACTAACAATATTCTATATTTTAAATTAATAAATTAATTATCTCATCGAGTCTGAGTTGTAAGAAAACGAAATCATGCCACACTGGTCATCCATTTAGAACAAGAAATCTTCTTGATGTAAGTTCATGAAGCAGCCAGTCATGGCGGAAGCTTGCTTTCCTTGCACTGAGTCCCCTTCTCGATCGATGGCCATGATCGAGCTTTGAACTCATGGATTACTATACCATCAGAAAAGAAAAGGTTGTGTTGAATTAAAATTACTACCAGTGAAACACATTAATTAATTATGTGATCCCCTCAAAAAAAAAAAAAAAAAAGGTCCCAATGCAAGACAGACAAACCAAAGCAGCAGACTTTGCCGATGAGTCGATCGATCAATCAATCTATCAATGCGAGAGATGAGAGAGTGTCCCCTTTTAGCAGCTTTCTATGAATCTGTAGTGCAGAAAAAAAAAAAAGCTCAGTGACGTTGACCGGTCAAATGCCAAAGAAAGGCTCAAAAGAATCGATGTTTGTATCCTGCATTCATACTCCTCTTTTTTTTTTCTCTCTCTCTTTCTTTTGTCTTTCTCCTGCAAAGCTGCTTTCCCAAATAATAATTGTATCATTTCAATTCTGAAAACACACTAATCATCGAGTTATTAAACAGTGTGATTCATTTAGCTCAAGAAAAAAAAAAAGGTCATTCATATGTCAATATTAGGAATAATGATTCCGATTTGATTCATTAAATACTATCCAGATAGAAGATAAAAAATGAAAATATAATATTCTATGCAAATTCTTCTCATCATGTTACAAGTATAATTAATTCACGTAGTGCAAATTGAGGCAAAATTATATATTTTTTTTAATGCCCATCGAGAATGATATCATATTTCTTAACGCCAAAAGTCATGAATATTAATTAAAGATATAAATGGGCCAAGTGGGCCTCTTCTATCTCTCAAGTAGTAAACGGATCACACTTGGGCTTCCAAAATGGTCCGATGGGATGTCGTGGCATCAACCCATTCAAAACATATGCACATCAACGAGCATAAAACATATTGTTCTCTTACATTAAGTTCCATTTAGGAACGGAACGAGTTCTTGGATTCTGAATCCTTTGCACGCCGTTGCTCTAACATTATAGATGCAGGGAATCGAAGCTTGGATGAGAGGGGAAAAAAAAAAAAAGGAATCCTCGATTCTTCTCCTACACATCCATTCCCTTTATCTGTTCATCGACGCCGTCGTCCTTCCAGCTCTCGAGCTCCTTGCCTTGCTTGCGCACATCGTAGCTGTGCACCTTGTACTCATGGCGACTCGCGAACACCAAGAACACCACGAAGTTTACGGCGCCCAGCACCGCGAGCATGGCGTAGAAGTAGTCCAACCTCCCCTTGTCCAAGTTGTTCTTGATCCACCCCCCGTTGGTGGCCTTGTCGACCAGAGACACCAGAAGGCTGCTGAAGAAGAACCCCATGGACAGGGTTGACAGGAAGAGGCCGGTGCTCATTGACTTCATCCTCTCGGGGGCTTCCCTGATGAAGAACTCGAGCTGGCCCACGTAGGCGAAGGCCTCGCCGGCTCCCACCAAGAAGAACTGCGGGACGAGCCAGAACACGCTTATCTTGGTGCCGTCATGCACCGAGGAGTCTCTCCTCTTCTTCTCCACCGCCGCGGAGACGGCCATGGCGAGTATGGAGAGCGCGAGGCCGACGCCGGCCCGCTGCAGGCTTGTGATCCCCTGCACGTTGCGGGTGAAGCTGCGGGCGAGGGGGACGAGGAACTTCTCGTTGAGGGAGGTGAAGAGGAGGATGGAGATGAAGAGGAAGAAGGAGAGGGAGCCGGAGGGGTAGACGAAGGAGCCGATGTGGCGGTTCATGTACGTGGCCTGCTCCACGGAGAAGGTGGTCATCTGGGAGTAGACGGTCCAGAAGAGGATGCAGGTGGACCAGATCGGGACCAGCTTCAGGACCATCTTCACCTCTTCCACTTCCGTCACGGTGGCTGCCTCCCCGACGTCGCAGGCGCCGCCGCCATTTCCACCACCTTTGCTCGTGCTGGTGTTACACGCTTGAATGGCGGCTTTGTCGAGGCACCTGCAACAAGGAGGTGGAAGAAGAAAAGGAAATCCAAAGCGAGATTGTGTTAAGATCGGACCGCCAATGGAAATATGCCATGTAATGTGCGTATCCAAGACGTTTTACCTGAACCCTTCGGTGTGCGCAACCTTGGCCGCGTGGTACTCGTTGAGCTCGCTGGGATCGGCAGGGTGGGCCAGCTTCCTCTTCTGCCACGCCGTCAAGAACACCCTCCCTATCACCGTCAATGGGCTGCCCTGCGGCCGCCTGAACCGGTACCGTGGCGTGCCCACCAGCATCACCACCACCGCGACCACCATGGTGGCGGCGGATATGCCGTATCCCCACCCCCGGCCGACGTTGTCCTGGATGTACACCAGCACCGTGACCGCGAACAGCGAGCCGAGGCTGATGCAGAAGTAGAAGCGGTTGAAGAAGAAGATCATGGCCTTCTCCTCCCTGGGGTCGCGGTTGTCGAACTGGTCGGAGCCGAAGCCCGACACGTTCGCCTTGATGCCGCCGGCTCCCAGAGCGATCGTGTAGAGGGAGACGAAGAGCATGACGAGCTGGTCGCCGCTGGCCGCGACGCACTCGTGGTGCGCCACCCGCACGCTGTCGCAGGCGGATGGCCTCATGCTGCTAAGCGATGTGGCCATCGTCAACAAGCTCACGCCCTAATCTCAAAATCAACAGTATAAATGTCAACATCATATCATCATCACACTGCTCGTGGTAAGCACGGAAAGAAGAGTGTCAACGGGAGGTGCTCTCAGATGGTCATACCGCAGCGGTGATGGTGGCGAAGATGGCGACGGTCATATAGCGACCGAGCTTAGCATCGGCTAAGAAGCCTCCGAGCAAAGCTAGAAGATTAAGAGCGCCCATGAAGTTTGTGACGACATTAGCTGAACTCGAGGTGGACAGATGCAGATCTCCCACCAAGTAGGTGACCAAGTTCATCGAGATGCCCATCACGCACACTCTCTCCGCCAGCTCCGTCCCTGAAACAGTGCACACAGCCCTCAGTCCTGTCTCCAACACACCGATCCTGTTGCACGTATGGGCAACAGCAAGCTCCAATTGGACAGGTGAAGTGGTTAATCACCTAAGATGAGACCAGCACCGAGCCATCCCCCTGTCTTGGATTTGTCGACAGGATTGCCACTGTAATCGACAACCGGACCATTGTCGACGCCTTCGTCATCAGTGTGCACAACAGCAGACACCTGCAAACGAAGTGGCGGGTGGCGAGTAAGAAGAACACATTACTCGTGTGATCAAACATACAGATGATCAGAAAGCATAGTAGGCTAATGCTGTTCCATACCATTTTTTGCAGCTCCGGTAAGAAAGGAAGGGGAGGGAGATAAGGAGGGGAAGGGCTGAAGTGAGAGGTGCGTTGCTGATGGCGTGAGGATATAAAGGCCGGAGGGATATGAGGCGGGGGAAGGACGACTGCTTATTGCCACATCTTCTGCTGCGGCCAACATGTGGACGAGTGGTGAGAAGCCATGGCAATGGGTGCTTTTGGGAGTGTTTGGATTCGAGACGGAGGGTGAGAATGCTTAGTGGGGGGAAGGCTGGTCCAATACTCCACTGGCTGGGCTGGGCGGTGAGGGACGACAGCGACACCGCCGCGGCTCCACGGAAAGGACGGTGCTCCACGCGTCTCACATCGCCCACACACCAAAGATACATATGTCAGGGCGGCGGATTCGCTCCAATGATTGGCGGAAAGGCAGCTCCGGCAGGCATATGCCATGCTCAGTTGTCATCTGTCGTTGTATCTCGTCAGGTGCTGGAGATGATGATCACTGCAGCTCGGTCTTGAGCTCTGATGAAGCCTTTTTAGTTCTCCGTTGGGTTCATTCATCATACACAGATGAAACACAACGCGAGGATGGGAACGTGAGCCGGTGACCTGCTTACTGCAGCTAAAGAGAAGTTGGCATGCCTGCCTGTTTCCTCGTCGTCTTGGTCTGCCATTAATCTAACACAAGGCTCTGCAACATTCTTTTAGGCTGGCAGCGGGAGTGAAAAGGCTGAGATTTTTGCATAGAGATGAAGATTAAGATTTCAGCTCTCTCTCCTAACTTTTGGAGTCAGCACAGCTAAAACCAAAGGCATGTTGTTGCGTCGGGTAACTCTGCCTGCTCTTTGAGAAGACAAAGAAAGGTGCACCAAACTGCTGTTATCTGCCATACATACACCCACGGCTGGTTACTAAGCATGGCTTCATGGCTGCCACTGATGCCTCCTCCTTCCCTCCTTGTGATTGCCTTTCCTGTGGCGATAAGTTTGACTCCCAATAGTTCCAAAAGGTTATGTGGATGGCCTCAAAGGTACCTGAATCCATCGAGTAACGATAACCTCATCTCCTCTTCGACCGCGAATGACCGTCTTAGTCGATGATGGCATCACATCACCAATCACAAAAACAAGTTATTGGTGATTTTGTCTGATTATTTTTATGCAGTCTAAGTATATATGCTTCTCTGATATGAAATAAGGGATGCACCAATCATTATTAAAATTAATTATGGCAGAGAAATTTGCTTGAAGCATAGTTTTTTGTTTTTTTGTGTGTGTGTGTGTTGGATGATTTAAATATAACATGCTCTTATTGTATTGATGTGACTTGAATCCAAGTCTAATTTCGTTTTATTTCTTGGTTTATAGAAAAATAAATCAAAATCATTAGACCACCATCGAAATTGGTTGGTGTTGGATGATTTTGACCTATTCTTCTTAATTTACCAACATCATGTTCATTCTCTGTCACTAATACTTTTCAATGGAATGATGGAGCTGAAAGAAAAGATTTGCTTCATCATGATGACTTAAGCATATAGATCAAGTTGTGTTTGAAACTAGATAGTGTTGCAGGCTATGTGATTTCTTTACTCATTAAGATTGATGTTTTCCACAACCTACAGCTACCTCTATAATGATAAACTCATGTGGCTCAAAAATTCGAGGAGGACATGTATTTAAACAAAATAAAAAAAACCAACCTATTGTCTGAAAACATCAAGCAATTTTTTCTTTAAATATTATAATTGTTCAACACTTTGAGAGTGTTAAGTTGCATTTGAGCTACACTCACCTCACACTCCATGACAATTTCAATATAATAAAAAAAATTCATATTTTGATATTTAATAATTATAAAATTAGAAAAATAGAAAAAAAAGACATTAAATAATGTTACAATGATTTTTGAGAAGTTTGGATTTCTTTGTGGATATTTTTTTATTTATATTTGTATTATACTCAAGTTATACTCGTATTACACTTGAGTTAAACTCGATCATAGATTCAATATAGAATTCTCATATTTTGACAATTAATATGGGTTATCAATGTCATTACATTTAATATGCTAAGTAGTGATCTCAAAATTTTATTGTGAATGAAGTAAAGTTTAAGCATTGATGTGTTTAAGCACTAAAATTAGGAAAAACTGAAAAAAAAAAAAGTGATACAAAAAAATGTAGGTTATCTTTATTAAAAAAAAATTGATTTCAATTTATTTAATTATACATATTCTTGATTGGAATATAAAGGTACTAAACTTTCTTTCTAACATATTTTGTGATATGTCTATGTTTAAATCCCCTAAACTTTAAATAGAATATCTCATATTTATAATATTTAATTATGTATATAAATAAAATGACACCATTATATAGATCTCTTCGAAATTGGGAAAAGAAGGCAGATGAAGTAGTTGCCACAGGTAATATATATCATAAGTTAACGATTCATATTAATCATTATTAAGTTATATGTAACTTTTTTGTTTTTTCAGGTGTAAAGTCCAAGAAGCATAAATCATCCGTTCCTCCTTTATCACCCTCTCATGCGTCACCCCCTCCTATATAGTTAATGATTATTATTGCATCTATCATTAATTAATGGCTATTACTACAACTATCATTTTGAATAATTTTTTGCTGTGAACTTAGTGACAAGAGTCAAGGGCGCATTATGTCAATTTCCCCTAAGCAGTATTATCTTCATATTCTTAGGAGACCACCTTTTTATTTATCAGATAGTAGATATTCCTAATATTTCTATATGTCAATATGTTCTTTATAGTATTTTGGAATATTGGATAGAGAGATCTATTTTTATTTGCAATGGTGTCATAATCGAGTTTAGCCCAAACGATATTGTTTTGATTTTAAGAGTTCCCACCATAGATGTTAAAACAATTACTTGGGGTTATATGTTTAAGAAATACTTCAAATATAAGCTTCATAAAATATCAAAGATTTGATGTGTAGGTTGATGTCTAATAATGATGATGTTGATATTATTGATTTTTATCAATTATATTTTTATATATTTTTATTTTTATTTTATTTTTTTCAAACAAATTATACTTCGTCCCCTACGTTTCTATCTTATGTGAACAATATAGATTTATTGATAAATTAGAATTAGGTGATAATCATACATTCTTACATCGCCATTAAGATTTTTGCCGATGGTTGAAGCTTGAGGGTAACACCAAGATGATTGAATATCTAAGAGAGGCTATGTACCAATTTTGATGGTAAACTGAGTCTCATTTTTCTATGTATATATAAAAAGGTCCAATACAAATTAATTTTTATTATTCTTAATCTTCCTAATTCGTTGATAGGTATAACTATGTGACCATATAGATAGATATGTTTACGCTATCTCATTATCTTAATCATCTCCGACTCTAGAAATGGGGTCGGGTGAACATCACATCTTGACAACGTTGATCACAACCTCCATATCGCCACATCTTGACAACATTGATCACAACCAGCAAGGCTCAACGGGAAGACAAGGCTAACCTCTTGCCTCGACGACGACATCCACAACTATTAATGTTGTTAATATCCTTTGTTTTTGAATTATTTATGATATCCTTGATTTTTGTTTGATTATTTTAATTTTAATATAAAAATATTAAAATAATCAAATTATGGATATCATAAATAATTTAAAAATAAAAAGATGTTACAATCCAGTCCAGGAACTAGGAAATAGCAAGTAATGGTAACCAGGACAGAGCAAGCAGTCCAGGAACCAGCTAGTAAACGGTAACTAGAAAACCCAGTGACAACCCTTGTGAGGAAAACAATTAAGAACAAGCAGTTGAGTGCCGGAACCTGGGCTGGAGCAACTTGAGTAATTGTTTTCTTCGGTCACATCTCATTTCCTCACTCCGCTGCTGTCCACTTCCATACTCTCATCATCATTATCATCTTCTTCAGCATCTCGGCGATAGGCTGAGTCTACAGTGCAGTCACTTGGCGATTCATTCTCCATATATACTCTACAGGCGACATAGTTGTTCATCTAACATAAACATCAAGTATCGTCAGCCATCAGAGGACACTTGATTGTGACACAAGAAAAATGAAAAATAGCTGCTTATCTTTTAAATGTTATTATGTGAAGGCATAATTCCACAAAAGCGATGGCCAGATTTCCAGGCAATGATAAAGTCAAAGCATATGAAGAGACAAAAGAGTAATTGGCCTAAGTAAAGCTTCAACAATTTCATTGTTAGTAACTTAATTCAGAGTTCACAGCAATTGTTAATCATAGTAAAAAATGAGCATAATGAGCAAAAAGCAATACAGAACAAGTAGAAGAATCATGCATGAAGAGGTCAGAATCATGAGATTCTATCACGGTGGGTTGTGATTAATCTAAAAGCAAGAAACTTGCACATCAATGGGAGATGCTATAATCATCAACTATGAAGCATCGGTAAGAAGAGATGCGATCCAACCTCGGGGTTGTCGTCGTTCCTCAGCAGATGCCTCTCCTGGTTGAGACTGTACTCCTCCATCTCCCAACGGGTGGTCGCCCCAGGATCGTCCTCTGTTCCTTGGACGAACACAAAAGACCTCTTGAATCCAATTATGCAGCCCAAGAACACGGCATTGATAGGCACCACCTCGCCCACTTCCTTCCAGAACCCATTTGGCGTGCGTCGGTTCTTCTCGCTGAGGTCCCTTCCCACAAAGAAGTAATCCCACTTCCCATCAGAACTACGATTTCTTACTGCATGCAAGACCACCAAAGTGAATGAGATGTTTGGGTTCAAGAACACAAGCCTACATATATATATATATATACCAACAAACAGAACGGGAACCAACAAAACCATTACCATCCATTTTATTGCGACTACTGAAATGTTTGGATTCAAGACCATATGCAAACTGCATATACGACCAAACTAAGTGAGAATCACATTTACCATCTGTTTGCTGTGAATTTGGAGTCGAGAACAAATGTAAAGCTACATATACCGTCAAACTCGACCACAATCATCACATAGTTATCGTCCATTTTATGGTAACTACTGAGAAGTATGGATTCATGAACAGATGCAACGCCAAACTTAAACGAGAATCATCACCGTAACTACTGAGAGGTTTGGACTCAAGAAGTGTTGTCAAGCTTCATACACCGCCAAACGAGATGAGAATCATCAGATCCGTACCATCCATCTCAAGGAAACTGCGATGAAGTTTCCGTTCAAGAACAGCTGTAATGCTACACTTACCGTCAATCTAAACAAGATAAATCGTCCGATCATTAGCATCCATTCCAGCGGAACTACTGAGAAATTTGGGTTCAAAAACAGATGTAGTGCTACATTCACCACCAAACAAAACCGACAATAACCAGATCAGTGCCGTCCATTTTGAGGTTACTACCCAGAAGTTTGGATTCAAGTACATGCGTAATGCTACGTTTACCATTAATCTGAGCAAGAATCGTCGGATCATTACCATTGATTTCAGCGAAACCACCGAGAAATTTGGGGGTTCAAGAGCACATTTCTTGGAGCCATTTCGTCTTCCAGAAAAGAGTTGGATTCAAGAACCAACATAAGGCCACAGATCAAGCTGAGGCAGTAAGGAAAGAAAGGGAGATGAAGATGGCAACGAGGCTTAACTGTTGAGCTTGTCCGGGTCGAAGCGGTAGATGTCCGTCTCCGTGAAGATCCTCTCGACGAGAATGGGTTTTTCGAGTACCTTGCGCGCGAGGTAGTTCCACACCAGGTCTCGGTCGCTCGGGATGAAGACGAACCCTACCGGCCTCGCCATGTTGTTGCTTCCTGCAAAGCCTTCACCTCTCGCGCACTCCGATTCACTTCTTATATAGTAGCCACGCGAGAGAGCCTTCCCTGCTAAGGCTCCAATCCCAACCCTCCATCTCATTTTGATATGATTCTTTGCACTATCTTCCTTAACTTCTCTTTTAATATATATATATATATATATATATATATATATATATATATATATATATATATATGAGTTTAGAATATTATGATAATCTATCATTAAACTAGTTAGTAATTTTCAAAATATATTTAATAAAATTTTAAACCATTAATTAACGTATACTGATAATAGTATTTCTAGTTTATAAGGTATTATAATTCATTATTAATTCAAGTTAATTGAGAATTAAGTGATATTATTTAATATAATAATTATTTAAAATATAAATTAAGATGTTTCGATATATTATTTCATCATTTTCTTAGCGAGGGCAATTACAGTGATTCTTTCGAGGATTGGTGAGTGCAATTTTCTACTTGGAGGGATACAACTCCAAGAATATTACTTTGAATATTTAAATATTTAAAATAACAAATTAGTTATCTCATCTCTATTTAAATATTTGTTATCAGCTATTCAACTAATAACTTTCTACAACTCAGATTTGACTTCATCAAACATATTATAAAAACACCAAAGTACATGTTTACAGTACAAATTGAACTCCTTGATCAAGTCATAGAGACCGAAATGTCCACATAATTGCAAACAAGCATCCAATATCCCTTATTTCTACTCCTTATCTTCCAAATTTATTACACATTTACGAATCAAAACTTGTCTTTAAAGTTCCCACAAACTCAAATTGATAATAATATACAGAGGACAATGTGACTCATCCACACTAAATAAACCAATTAAGGGCTACAAATGAATTAAATATAGAGAAGACCGATTCAACCAGACTCGGTCAGAACTCGGCCGAGTTCATGCGCGGTGGGTTAGCATAGTAATTGGGGCGCCTGCGAATTGACATCATCCCCTCCGAGACGATGCTGCCATCGTCGTCCGCCGGGAACCCCATCGACAGTGGCGGCTCGGCGTCGTCTTCGTCGTCCCCCCTCAGCGCCCTAAGCGTCTTCTTGGCCATCTCCCGCCGCATCTCGCCGCCGCTGACCCAGCCCTCCGCCACCCGCGTCAGCGCCGGCTCCGCGCCCGCCGACCTTGCCAATCCGCGGAAACGGAGGCTCCCGCGGCTCATCCCGTATAACGCCGCCACGCAGTATTCCTCCAGCGCCGCAGCCGCCGGCGACCTCATAAGAGACACCACCGACGCCACTGCCCCGCCATCCATCAGCGCCGCCCGCCCCTCGTTGCAACCGGCGAGGTTGCACACGACCATCATCGCCAGCCTCGCTAATCCCGGCCCTTGCGGCGGCGACGGCGTCCCTCCCGGGGACACCTCCTCCCTCTCCGACGCTACCGAGAGCAGGGCCCGCACCACCCCTGGAGCTCTCGCGATCTTCGAACGATTGGCGCCGGCGAGGGAGAGGTAGTACAACGCCATCCCGGCGTCGCGACGAGCGCGGAGGCCGTCGGCTGAGGGAACGGAGAAGAGATCGAGCAGCGGTGGGATGGCACCAAGAACACCGATCGCCGTTCTGTTTTCGTCAGCGAGGGCCAGACTAAAGATAGCACCAGCGGCGTGGTAGCGGGCCTCCGGGTAGCCGCCCTCGAGCACGTCCACGAGCGGCGGCACCGCCCCTGACCTCACGATGCGGACCCGGTTCTCAGGCTCCAAAGAAAGGTTCACCAATGAGGCGGTCGTGCTGATCTGGACGGCGGCGCTGCTTGAAAGGAGCATAGAGCGGAGCGCGGCGAGGAGGCGAGGCGTGCAGAGGTCGATCCGGCGCTTGCGGCTCTCCCTGGTAGCTTGCCGGAGCAACACCACAGCGTATTCCTGCTCGGAGAGCTCCGTATCCATCAATTTGATCAGAACTTCCTCTTCCGACACACCGATGTCGGCGGTCTGGGACGTGGGGAGACTGGAAGCGGTCCGATTGCGGACTTCGGGTGGCGGCGGCTCTTTGGGCGCTTCCTCGACGAAGGCCTCCGTGATGGAGGAATTGGAGGAAGATGACTGGTACGAGGACGCCGACGAGGTCGAGTGCTGCGAAAAGGAGGGAGCTTGATTCTTGGTGCGAACGGAGAAAGCGATAGGAGCGTTGGGATTCATCGTCCCCCTCAAACTCTGGGCCGGTCTCGTCGATCTGCTGCCAAAAATCTCACCTTCCCCATCCGAGGACGCCGAAGAAGCTCGCACCGCCTCACCTTTCTCGTCGTATCGGCTGCCGTAAGAATACGCGGCAGCTGCTGCTCTGGAAAGCTCACCTCTTTTCTCTCTTCCTCTTTCAGTTCCACCGTAAGAATCCGCGGCAGCTGCTGCTTTGGAGAGCTCACCTCGTTTCTCCTTTCCTCTTTCAGTTCCACCGTACGACTGTGGCGATCGAAAGGCCTCACCTTTTTCCGTCTCCTCTGCTTCGTCGAAAGAGAACGCTGCGAATTTCCGCACGAATTCACTCCTTCGATCTCTTCTCGCATGACCACCATCACCACTACCATCACCACCGGCAGCATGAGGAGGGGAGGAACGTGGACTACTGCAGGGGGGCATGAGGCTACGGACGAGGGCGCGGGCGGCGTCGGGGGGCATGGGCTGGGGGGGCGGTACGCCAATGCTCTGGCACCAGCTGAGGATGGCGGACTTGAGGGCGACGTTGGGGATGAGAACGAGAGGGGAGGGGCTGAGTTCGAGGGAGAGGCCGGGCGGGGAGAAGGCGAGGTCGGCGCAGGCCTGGACGCAGCTGCGCTCGAAGGTGTGGCCGGAGGGAGGGACGATGACGGGGTCGGCCATGAGGGAGCGGGAGATGGGGCAGAGGAACTCCACGGGCATCTCCGCCGCCGTTATGGAGGACACAGGCGAGGTGCTCGAGGCGGAGGTAGACGAACGGTGGTGGTTGGAGAACTTCCAAAAGGGCCTGCGGCTTCCCATTCAATCCCCTTTCCCAAGGTTGGCGATATATCTCTCTTCCCCTTCCATCCTTTCCTCCATTTTCTATTGTGTTTGCTTGGTCATTTGGAAGTGGGAAGACTTGGAGATAGAGAAGATCCAAGGAAGGGAGAGAGTAGTAGTGAAGAAAAAACAATATTAACAATAAAAGTAATAACAAAACAAAGAAAATTAGGGAAAAAAATGCAATTCAAGGAAAATAAAAAGCAAATAATAATAAAAAAACCAAGTTGACTTTGGCCTTCAGAGAAGAATAAATCAAATGCTTCATTCATTTCCTGAATATAGTTCTTAGTTCTGTATGTGGATAAGCCAATCAATTGCCAATGACAAATCAGCTGGGAAAGTTTTGTTTTGTAGCAAAACGTTTCTTTGAAATGGTTCTCTGACTCTGACAAGGTAAATATAATGTGTAAGGTTCCTCATTAGCCATGAATAATTATAATACAATTTGATGATGCGGTGGGATTTGTAGAAATCAGACTTTTGACTCTTCCAAAGATCCACTGGCTCTAAAAGAATCCAAGTTTGCTGGTTTCCCCTCTACTGCACAACTCAGCTTCTATATTTTAGTCAGTGTTGTGGGCTTAGAAAATGAACCTGTCCTCGTAAGACCTCATAAAAAGAAGTGTTTAGAAGAGAGGATGGTGTTAAATATTGGATGGCTTCAACACATGATACAGAGATGGCATGCACATAAAATTAGATAATGGTTGCCAAGATTACATGAAGCATTGACCTTCCGGCAAAATCTTGTGCATGAGCACTGAGCTTGTTGAAGCATTTGATTGTCAATTGCAATGCCAACCATCAACAACATGTAGCTTCAGTTTCTTTCTTTTATGGATGCTACACCTAAGTATTCATAATAGTTAACAACTATGCTCCCTCTTTGAAGTAGTTATTGGAAATAAACTTGTTATTAGTACTTTTCAAGCCACTGCTTGTACTTACTAGTATTAGATCTTACTAAGTCAATTAACTAGATTCAACAATATTCAATATTTCTTTCATCAAGGCAGCTGTTTAGTCTTTTATAGAGAAAATTTGGTTTATTAATTAGAGTTGTTGAGCATAAGCTCTACCGGACCCCATTATATGTTAAAGCTGTGAAAGTTGTTGGATTCTCCTAGAAATGCCAGAGTTTAACTTTTTACAGCAGCATACTTGCTTTCTTCCTAGGTTCTCAATGCTAATACTTTAATCAGCTCTTTTTAAGTTGTTGACTGTTAATTTGTAGCTAATTTACAGTGCATATTGCAGTATCCTGGTCCCATTTGACTTGTGAGTAGTCATCAAGTTCAGCACCCAGCCAGCAGGAAGAAAATTGCATTTGCAGATTTATTTGACTTTTATACCACTTGAAAGTTGGATGGATGACTGAAGTTTTATGCTTGGCCATTTGTTTCCCACCACAGTTTCGAGCTCCTGAAGGTCAATTCTCTCTATTTGCTTATGATTTTTCAATTATAATCTTTAATGAATCAAAAGTTTTTTTCATTATTTATGGCAATCTAGCATAGCAAATCAACTGGTAAAATAATATGCTTAGGAAGCACTACTTCGAGCAACCACATAAACTACAGAAACCCAGCAGTCACAACAATGAAAACAATGAATTTGAAGCTTGTGGCAGCAACAATTAATCCATTGGCAATTGTCAAATGCCAAAATACATTAGCTTGGTGAAAAATCTTTCACTATATATTATTTCATCTAACATTTGAAAGACATTACTCAGGCCCTGCCTTGTAGTTCTTGAACCAAAATTGCAGTTAGCTGACGGTGCTTTTAGACCTAATATTTTCTTTTATGCTTGCAGTTTAATCTTCTCTAGATGTTTGTTTCATTCTAATCAAGGCCTGATCGAACTCTGAACCATTGCTTTCTTGTGCTGCATGCTTCTTCCTCTATTATCTTCCTTGTGGTCGATATAAAAAACTATTAAGAGGTTCTTGATGTGCCAACCATGGATTGTCTCCTCATTCAGATCAATAGAGGCTTCCAGTTGACAAAAGAGGACATCAAGGACATTCCATTGGTCCTCTTTTCTTCCCCACTCAATTGTCCAACCCAATCAAAGAAGAGATTCTTTCCATAGCTTGCATATAAAATTTTGGACTCAAGTCTCTTGAGTGATATTTAGAGAAAGCTGTTGATGCTACATGGTATATTAACTGGTTGTAAGAAACATTACAGCTGTACATAACATGGATATGATATCACGTGCCCATATGATATGGTGTGATTTCATGTCCAATTTACTACAGCATGCTGTTAGATGTACCCGACCAATAAAACAATTAGTCCATCTAAGACATGCTGCAGAAGTAGATTGCCAACTCTGTCCTTTGTAGATTGCTGATGGTATCATTGAGATGTGTTTCTGATAAGTGTGTGAATCATGCTATGGCCATCGATATTTATCACCACTGATTTACGTCAAGCATTTCTAGGAAAAATTGCCTGCTGAACAGCATTCAGTGAAGATATTCTTTAGATTTGTAGATGTGGCAAGTTTATACTTCAGAATTAGGAAGCAACATAATCGCCAAATGGCAACTCTGAATTGTAGGTGAGAAAAGGATCATATAAAGCACTTACAGAATGCCTTCAGATAGGTATGCCAGAGTGATGATTTTGGCCAGAGAAGCTAAAACATTCATGATTGGAGGAAGTAGGCTAATTCTATTTCATGGGAGAAAAAAAATCTAAAGTGCTTTAACTGATTGATGGGGATGGTTATGATAACCATTTTGATTAGCCAACTTATCTGTGGGACTTCGAAACCTGTGGCAAACAAAAAGTTGCTAAAAAGATATAGCTTTACATATGACTGTGTCCTGACAACTAGACTGCTTCTGTTCAAGATCAAGCTTTCTTAGTCACCACCAACTTAAAAAGAGTCTTGGGATGATCCTTCAAGTTTCATGCCTTGCCTTGGCTTTGGGTGTCACTCTTCAATTATGATAAAGTTTAAAGAGAAGGGAGAATTGCTGTGATGGAACTTCTCAGAAGGAAAAGATCTTATTGAGCTGTGTAAAGCTTGAAGCAGATCCCATAGAAGGTGAGGAAGCTATCCAGGAATATAAAGAAAACCATGCTTGTGGGGGAGTCCTGTCACAATCACTTTTGTTTTGTTTATGATTAAGGGACAATGGCTCTCTCACTTTAGCCCTGGGCTTTCTGATGTTAGTTTTCAATTACAGGCCTTTGGTTTCTATTATTTATACTGTCATAGTTGTCAATAAAGCATTAAAGAGCAAAGCCCCATATTAAGAGTCACAAAGAAAGTAGGCTAATGTGAGATGTGTACTACTTGTGATTGAAATATGACAGTGCAAATGAAGAGCTGATTCCCTTCATTAGGAAAGATTAAAAGCCTGATCTTAATCCCATGAACCTTACAACCTCAGTAGATGGCACCATTGTGCTGATTAAAGTGTTTTTTACATTGTTCTCTTGTGGGTGTCTAAAGCACTGCTCTCTCTTTTTTTTTTTGGGCATTTAAAAACATAAGGTGATGCTACTGTACAAGACAAGGTGTTCCATCCTTGTTCATTACAAAAGGTGTTCTATTTTAAATCTTCCAATCACTCATCACTAATTCTTGTAGTCATTTTTTCTCAATAGCTAGAAATTACTTTTTTAAATAAGCAAGCTGTGTAAAATCAAAAGAAATTAGTGAGAAGTCTTGTTCTATTGTCAACCTACTACTATAAAGGATGTAAAAAAAGTTCTCTTTTTCTATACAATGATAATTCCTGTTCACATCAGAACTCATTAAGTTTGATACTATCATTAGATATTTGATCATTGTATTGGTAGTTAATTTTCAAGTAGTTCATTTATTTATTATTTTTTGAAAAAAAACTATATTATTCCTCCAATTTCTACAAAAGTACCTGTGAAGGTATTATGTAATAATAGAGATAAATATGAGGGATAAGAATCCACCCATATCAAAGAAGAGTGCCTAATTTTAGTCTGACTAGCAGTCTAATTTGTTGCTTGGTTATATTCCATATAATAACATAAAAAATTATAATAAATTAGTCGTCGTAGAATCTTCTTGATGTGTATGATGGTGAATTGGAGACGGCCTTGGTAAATATATCATAAAGTGTTGAAGAATATGTTTCAATTTAAATATGCTTCATTTCTTGATCTGAAGTGAAGCATTCTCTAATGGTTAATGCTTCACATTGTATGTCTATTTTGTCAAAGATATATATTTGTGTGGCTCCTAAGCAAACTCCCAAATGGTTCCCCAACACAAATCTGAATCCTCCTTCCAGCACATAAGAGGAGCCATTAGATTATTTATTATTTATAATAGCTGAAACCCAAAAAAATAAGGATGATTTTAGCCTAGTAAAGTAGGTAAATAACTTGTGTTGTTTGTATTATGGAAGATTGCATCCTCTTCTCCTTGTTATTAGACATGTAACTGAGATTCTAAGATCATAAAAATTGTATCTTGCTGTTGCTAATTATAATCTTGAAATGAAAAAAAGAAAGATTGGTTGAAAACAGTCGTTAGCCATTAATCATTTTATTATTATGAGTGCACTCTCACCTGATCTACATCATGGAATTAAGTTGGAACTTTTTGGTGCAGCCTGTTAGAATGTGGGAGGAGATGGAAGTGTTTTAACAACAATTGATGACAGACCATGCAAGTAGATTACTTACAAAGTAAACATCTTTAAGTACCTTGGATGATAAAACTAAATAATTTTGACTCTCTAAATATTAGAGGATGAATGATTTATGAATCATTCACAGTGATCAAGTATATAGACAATGCCTATGCATTGAAGCAACTGCAACACTGCAGACAACAGGCTCATCAATTAACCATGACTTCATCCCATCAGATTCTGCATCACAACTCCACATTATCAAGCAAGCAGCAGATTAAATACACTAGTTATGACCATCCAAGCTTTATTTTTGGATGCTAAGAGTTTCCTAAACCCACATTTGAACTTGGCAGGTGAGCAGATGAGGTGGAGAGAGGCACAAGTATTTGCTAAAGGATGGTTAACCCTTTATATTTTAACCTTAGTTTCTGTACAAATGAGCAAATAGTAGTTTCTGTACTTCAAAAATTTATATTGGATCCATATGTTTTTTAAAGTGAAACAAATAGTTTCAATTTTCTTAACTTCGTCGGTTAGATTACAAAAAACACAATATGAAAATGATATGCAAGATCATAATTTTAACATTCTTTTCGTTTCTAACACATGTGATGTTAGAATTATATTTTTATTGGTTAAGTCGTTGAGAATTAAAGAAATACTAAAATTATCTTTTTATCGATCATTTTTGGGTTGATCGAGCACGTGATGTCACGTGTTGTGTTTTTCGTCAATGCACGATGTTAGGATAAATAAGATTTTTTTATTTTTTTTTCAAAATTATAGTGATTTTAATATAAATTTTTTAAGCAAAGAGATTGTGATACTAATAGGGTCTAAATATATGGGGTAATATATAATTAGTCATTAGAAAAAACTGAATGTTTTCACTATCTTGGTAAGTTATTTGACTCAACAAAAGCAGTCTCTCATCATCAACAAAAGTTTAATGTAAAGTTTTGCTTTGTCTTGTCCTCGAAAGATACAATTAATCTATGTGCATAATTTTGTTTGACATTTGCATCAAGACAAAAAAAGCATCATTGATCTAAGAGGGATAGAAGAATGTTGGAAGTATGATTTCCTTCTCTTGTGTTTTGATGCAAGATTTTATTTTTGGTGACAAAAACGATAGCCATACATGATAATTTGGCTACAAACCTTCCAATGAAAGGAATTAAAGTTTGTAAAAATGATGATGTTTTCAGTCTACAACATATGAAGCATATCAATTAACTAAAGTATGGTTTTGTCATTAACATGCTTATTAGTGAGGCCAATTCTAGCAAAAACTAGATTGGTATATATCTCACTGTGTCATTATGGAACAAGGTTTCAAATAACCATCTGATTAGCCTAATTAAAATAAATGGTCTCAACCAATGGTATAGATTGTCATTAAATTTATTATTATTTTGTAGATAGTCTACACTCAAAAATATTTTTTTTTTTAAAAAAGAAATGATCTATATCTTATTTGAGCAACAGTACCTTTTTCACTCATTTTCAGTCTATCCAATTGTGCAATGTTTTATTTTTTTTATTATCATTTTTCCACGGTAAGAGAGTAAAAATATTATAATATTTTTAAAAATGTGTGAACCTAAATATACCTTTAAATGAAAATAAATAAATGTTTGATACGCTTCATTTTAAAATGTATTAAAACCTTTATAATATCCACCCAAAACAATCTGATGAATCTTAAGTAAATTATTTTATGGAAAAGGTTGGAGGATTTGAACTTAGTAAAGCAAAAAAGTGGTGTATTTGAAATGAGTAACTAGTTTTAGTATATTTTGATTCTATTTAATTCATTCATAGTATTTTTAAGTAAACTTTAAAATTGTGATGGTCAAAACACTATAGTAGATTAAAATATTATAACAGAGGAAATTTTTCTGAGAAATAATTTGAATATTTTTTAAAATTACGGATATCTTTTAAAAATAAAAATAAAATAAAAATTGAGAAATACTTAAAATATTATTTTTTTAGGGGAAATTAGAGAAATCATAAATCATTGGAAAAGAAGAGTGTCGTTCATATATGAGGAACGAACATTTGTGCTTTCATATATGGATAAAATATTTATCGTCGCTTTTAGGATAAGACAAAAGAGGAAACGCAAGAAAAATAAAAAGGTATATATAAAAAAAAGAAAAGAGAAAAAGAAAAAAGCCGATGACGGAGCTCTTCATGCCAAATGGGACAGTTCGCGAGGACACGTATCCATCATAGTTTGTCTCGGCCATCACCACGTCGCCATCCACCCACATCGGATTGCACGGATCATATGATTTATCTATCATAAATAAATTATTATTTCCTTTTTAACCCAAATAAAAGCAGAGGCCGCCAACCCCATATTAATCCCAATATAATTGTGGAGCCCACCACCGCCTGTTTGATGAGCTTTGAATGCAGCGGCGATCGATACAAAAGACAAGTTTTCGAATCTTGGGCCCCACCCTGGCTCGGGCTGAGCTGTCAGCGCTCACCGACACCCGTTACCTCTCCCCCCCCTCCTCCTCCTCCTTGGCCCCACACCGTCTCCATTCTGTAAACTGGTGTTTTCGTGGGTTACGATGAGTTGGGTCGGCGAAGAACCACTCCAATGGCACCACGCCGCTGCGACGGACACCAATGGCTCCACTCCCCCTCTCGATCGCCCGCAGAAACCCGAGTATTACCTTCTTCTGGGCCCGATCGCTGACACCACTTATAAATGGGTGTTTCGTTGGGGAAGAGTAGACTGAGTCGAAGAAGAAAGGCTCTGATGGCTGTCCCCGTCCACCGTATAGCCACCCGCATAAGATTGTCCGCCGGATGACATTGACGAAACGATGGACGGTGGATGTATTCCCGCAGAACGATATTTATGCGGCATCAGCGGTTGATGTGGGGCAGCAGGTGCCTCGGCTGGCGTGAGCAAAGAGGGACAGGGTAACAGCTGCACTGTTCATGGGGAGCAGTGGAAACCCCACCCTCTCCTTCCCCTCCCCCCGCTCTCCAAATCCTCTCGCCCTCTTCGCCTCTTCTCCCTCCTCTTCGGCTCTCTCTTCTTCTTCGTATTCTCCGATTGCAGAGCTTCGGCGGGGCACGGGGCGACGGATCTCGTTCGCCTCCGTGATGGGATTCGAGATGGGAGCGAGAGGGTGTTAGGCTGGTAGATCTGTGTTCTTCTCTGCGTGGTTCGTGGTCCGGATCGCGTTGAGGTGTTCGATTCCTTGGCACCGAGAGCGATTAGGGTTAGAGCCTGCAGATTGGCTTTGGGTGAAGAGAGATGCCGGCTCCGGGTTTCTCTTCCTCGAAGTCGGAGCGGAAAGGGGATGCCAATAAGCAGCAGCATCAGCAGCAGCAGAGAAGGGATCCCTATGAAGTTCTTGGTGTCCCTCGCAATGCCACGGAGCAGGAAATCAAGAGTGCGTACCGGAGAATGGCTCTCAAGTAAGAACCCTGAATTCAATCTGGGCAATTCTAAGGATGCTGTTTGTGCATTCATGTTGCTTCTATATCTCTACGAAGAATAATGAGTTTCTATTTCTTGTTGGGATCTTGCAGTATTATCTTGAAATGGCCCATTCTAGCTTCCATAGTGGTGTTGATACCTTGTTCTAACTAGGGCAAACGAATGGTACAAGTACCAACAAAATTTGACGTTCCTATCATACCTAAGTGTCCAGGATGTTTGATTGTTCATGTTATCGTGGAGAAACGATAACTTGTAATTTGATATTGCATGCCATTTGACGGAAAACCTATAGCAACAATTCCAAGTGATGGTGAATAACACTAAAAGAAATCAGTCAAAATTTCAGTGATGAATTGAACCTAAAATGTTTAGTACGAGATTCCTCACTCTCACTAATAGTATGTCAAGTCTGCCTAAGCATCTTAAAACTTCGAGGTATTTATCTTTTATATATCTGATAATTGCAGCTCCTTTGAGTCTGCAAATGACTCGAAGTCAGCCGATGGATGAGGATCGATAAAACTCATAGCTGATTATGACATCAGTGATACTAGCTACAATGTGTTGGGACTACCTACAAGTCATCTAAATCATTTAGCCCTCCACCAAATCCCAGTTTGTTAATTCTTGATGTTTACTACAGCTCTCTACCAAATTCCAGTTTGTTAATTCTTAACCTATATTACATTATAAGGCCAGCCTGTCATAGTGTCATGGCCATGCACCTAAAAAATCCAACTCAGTGAGGCTGGCTGGTGCTGATCAGGAATAGATGTGGATATGTTGGTGAAGAAGTAAAAATTTCTGGTGCTAAAGTTTTATTAAGTGATGACTCCAGTCTCTTAGATGGTTTTGTTTCACCATTATAAAATATTTCCATAGGGTGATAGATTGTCTTTCATCTAGTTACATCAAGTATCTTCTTTCTTCCAATGAGAATTCAAGTAGGATATGTACTTTGAGTTTTAAGTAAATGAGCATATTTCTCTGTGATTTAAGTTGCAATAATAAATCTGTATGTCGTTTGGCAATTTTCTTTAAATTTAATTTTGGTAGGAGAATATTTCCAATTGGGTCTTTAATGCCTCCTTATGCTGATCTAGTTGTGAGCTTTTCTATGATACCCAGGCTCCAAGTTAGCTGGTATACAACTAAATTCTTGAAGCTGAATGAAGGTAGAAGTAAATTATATGCACAATATATCATGATCATGACAACTGAGGCACTGAAACTTGTTGTTTCACTTGAAGTAGTGGAAACAATCAAATTTGTAAAAGTTGTATGTAATTTATGACATGGTTTAATTTGTATGTTACTAGAGAACATTAGTTGCGTCTCTGATGCTCATGCTATCAGTCCTATGGTGGCCACATAATTTTTTTTGCATACTCAGAAACTGAAAAATGTTTGATGAGAGATCATTCAAAGGACTGTCATATTATTTGTATTCTGTTCATTCTGCAGGTATCATCCTGACAAAAATGCAAATGATCCTGTAGCAGCTGATGTTTTTAAGGAGGTCACCTTCTCATACAATATCTTGTCTGATCCAGATAAACGGCGCCAATACGATACATCAGGTTTCGAGGTTAGTGATACAAGTTACATAGCTGCTGTTGGTTTTAGTTCTGCTAAATGATAATTCAGGTCTGTCTCTTTCTATCACTCTATTTTATAATATGGGATTTCTCCATCTACTATGTTGTCTTATATATTTTATGTAAAAGTTTATATGTGTTCTTTTCCCTTGTCATTTATTTCTTGCTTTCATTTAAGCCACCAGACATATTCATGAAGTTGACATTTCTTTGTCCAGGCTATCGAATCAGATAGCCAAGAATTGGAGCTTGATCTTTCAAGTCTTGGTACTGTAAACACAATGTTTGCTGCACTTTTCAGGTAAAACCAATCAGTGGAATTTGCTACTATCTTTGTACTTTTTGGTAGCTCTTTTTGCACCAATTATCAAAAGACCTCTGACTATATACTGCATGCTAGTAAACTTGGAGTCCCGATTAAGACAACTGTATCTGCAACTGTTTTGGAGGAGGCGCTTAATGGCTCAGTAATCATTCGTTCACTTCCTTTGGGTCAGTCGATTGCTAGAAAGGTTGCCATCACATTACCACTTGTTGCTTTTAGAGCTGTTGCATTCAAAATTTTGAATATTTACTTTTCCAATACTGGACAGGTAGAAAAGCAGTCTGCTCACTTTTACACGGTAGAAATAACAGAGATGGAAGCCCAGATGGGAGTGGTTTGTCGAGTTTATTCAGCTGAAAAAAGCAAATTCAAGGTTTGTCAAAATCTCAAACCATACTCTAATAGAACAGCTGCATATATATTAGTAATGTATGCATATATACATATATACATACATACATAATGTATGTATATATTTAATAGATAACGATATTCAGGACAATGAATGCTGTTAAAATTTGTGAAATATTAAAATTATATTATCAGATGAGGTTCCCATGAAGAATCTCTTTGAGAAATGTTTTGCAGCTTTGAACATTACTTGCAAAGGAATCTATAATAATAATATTTTTAGTTCACTCTAATGTTATAGAGTGTCGAGAAGTTCATTTTCTTAACATTCTGTATATATCACCTGATACCTGTAAATATTTGCACTTCAAAATGATTGTTATATGGATGATGTCTCCTTGGTGTACATGTAGTGATGGCAAGGGTCACTTGAACTTAATCCCCAGCCCGACATAATTACCTACCTTTCTAACCGAATTAGTCCTGAATTTAATTAAAGGATATCTGAATCTGATTCAAGTGAGTTCGATATACCCAGATACGAAAAACCTGATGTCCTGCCATCTCTACTCACTTTAGGAATGACAATGGGTAGGTATCCTAACTGAAATCTTACTCCCAACTTAGGTACCAACTTCCATACCCAACCTGTCACAAACCTTATTAAAAGATAACCAACCTGGATTTAGTGGGTCAGTAGGTTGAGGGAACCAAATAATATGACCCTCTGCCATCCCTGTGGACATGGATACTTGTTTAATCTCAACACATGATACTTGGAACATATTGAGACATTTGTACCATCCACACCAAAAGTTGTTAATATGTAGTATGGTATAATGTATATCATCTGCATGTTGAAGGTTCCAAAAGATATAAAATATTGTCGACATATAATTGACACTTTTGATTCTTAGTGATTTGTGTTTAAACTTTAAAGTATTCTTGTTTAGATTTTTTGCAATCTATATGAATGCTTGTTTCCCTTCATATGAATTGGGTTTATGTTCATAGATTGCCTACATTATACAAGCTATGAAATTGGACAATATATAAAAAACACGTCACAAATGTTGTGCCTGGGCTGTATCATGTCCTATAAGACTGTGCAATAATGTCCTTGGCCATGTTTCATGGTCTAGGACATGCTGGTCCACTTCCAATAGGGTTGTAGACTGGGGTATCCATGAAACGGTGTCAGTACTCCTTATGCATCAATCTTTCTTATTAATTTTCATTGAGTAGACTTGTTTGGTTGTTGCAACAGGTGTACCATTAGTTCCATAATTGGTGGTTTAGGCTTTAAATTGCTACTGCTCTAGCAATAGAAATTTCATTCCATGCTTGATACATTCTTTCATCTTGACATGATCGAATGGGAAATAGTTGCAGTGCCAAGATCTCACAATGTTTGTTGTGCATCTCCAATGATGATTAGGACCACTGTTGGTGGCTTAAGCAAAATGGTGCATGCACTATCTGTTTCCTTTTCACTCATTCCTTCCTTTTTATCCTTCTCTCTCTCCTGCCAGCATACTTGTGTTTGCATAATGATGAACTATATTATGGAAGTCTTTGTTAGCTTGCATGCTGTTTTCTCCTTGCATACATCATGTACTTTTGCCAATGCAAGAAGCAAATTTTTTTGACATATTGCGCAGTTGATCAGGTGCTTAATCTACATAAATGGAACCTTTTAAGAGTCTTACACAGATCAGAGTCAACATAGTGGCCTATGACTAGCAAATAAAACATAAGTTAGAACTTGCAAGGCAGTGCTGCCAAAACCGAATGTTGAAAAAAAATTTAACTGGTTGTCAACCTCATGCAGTGCAGTATTCCATCAGAGTAAATTACGTTTGAGTTTGTTGTCATTAATCTATGGAAAGGTCCAACCAGGACTATAAGATCTCTGTTTCTTTGTTGAACTTAACTTCCAAAAGTCATCGACCTTTGAAAACTTCAGTCTATGGTTCATGACATTGATCTTTAAGTTTAGTTCATATCTTTGCAGGATTTATGAGCTGTTATTGGATAATTTTAATAGCCTCTCATGCTTCTACAACTTGACACAAGAATGATTTTGTTTTTTATGAACCAAATCATGAAATTTGTAGCAGGATAGATCATATTTTTGCTGGTAGTGTAACCTGATTCAGATCAGGTAGTGCATATCTAAATCAGAAGATCTTGGCTTGTCATTACCTTAGGGATCCGATTGTAAGTCTAGCATCTAAGATGCTTAACAGAACAAAGGTTAAAACAAATCCATGCATCTTCACTTAAGTTCCAGGTTAATTTACCTCTATGTATATGCATTGGTAGCCAGTTGTCTCTTCATGGATTATTTGCTTGCGATATGCGGTTTGAACTACCTTTTAGGAATTCATTCATAATGGTTATGCCTACTATTTTATTCCGTCTTTTTAGGAATTGGAATTTTATTCTTACTATATTTTTGTAATGTATTTGCAGCTATTGTACTTTGAGAAGGAAGAAAATGGTGGACTCAGTCTTGCATTACAAGTACGCATATCATGTTGGTGAATTTATTGACAATAGTGTATTGCCTCTTGTTAATTTTTCTTTTGTTGTATCGAATGTTCGATTAGTTCTAAAAAAGAACATGTTCAACCATGTTGAGAGTTCAACATAGCATTCTTTTTCTTTTACTTTATCATCTCTGTTATTTGTGTCTTTTAGTTTTGTTCAGAACATGTTTCAATTTTTCTCCTCCAATCACCGACACATTTTTTAGCTCAAAATTTTGTTGTTTATGCTTTTTATTATCAAAATCTGTTGCTTTAACAAAGAAAGCAGATGCCCTTATGTGATATCCGGTGTACAAAAGAACAGTCTCTTTCTACTTGTTTATGTGTAGCTATGATTTTCAAAGGACAGCATGTTCCATGAGGTTCCTACCTATGCGGGCTTGGGGAGAGTCATGTATTTACTTGACCTTAGCAAGTCATAGTTACTAATTATTACGTTGGATGCAACCAGGACGAGAGAAATAAATCCTAATATGAATCAGTGTCCATCAGCTTAAATTAACAATGTTTGCTTGTACTGAAATCAACTGTTGCATTATCTCTGATTTGGAGTTTCAAAGTTTTGATTATTGTAACCGATATGAAAACTATAATATTCTTTTGACTATTGGTTTGTTTTTAAACAAATCCCAAATACCTAATCCAGGGTTCATCGTATCGTACAGGACGGTACGTATTGATCCAACAGGGGACTGGTATTCGGATCACCCTTTATTGGGCGGTACCATAACCTGACCCCGTGTCGAGCAATACGGGTTCTGTACCAAGCGGTCAAAATCGACCATTACTGACTGTACCGATCGGTAATGGTCGGATTTCGACTGTTATAGATCAAGGGTTGAGATCACCCTATTTCAAACGGTCAAATTGATCGTTTGAACCATAGGAAAGAGTTTTTAAACCCTTTCCTCCCCCTTCTTTCAACTCATATCACTCTCTCAATCTCTTCAACTCTCTCAAACTCATTCTCACTCATATCTCTCTCTCATTTTCACTCTCTGAAACTCAACAAAGCTACGATTTGTGAATTGGATCAAATTTGGGAGGATTAAGAGGAAGATATCCCCCTCGATCAAAATGTGACGAAAGGAGCTAGACAACATCGACTCAGAGTGCTTGAAGAACCAGAGACACCTAGCTGTCACAATCGTTCACCCAACGTGCAAGGCAAAGGGGAAGGCAATAGCATCAGTCGCACCATTGGAAAGAATTGAGTCGGGCGACGAAACACCTTCTCAATCGCATTCAACAACCCTCGCTCAATCCAAAGACATGGCAACGATGTAGATAGCAGCACCTCAACTGATGATGGTGGCGATGTTGGGGAGTCGATAGTTTCGTCTATATAATTTGAGGGTGGTGTATAGACCAAGGAGTAGTATTTTACACATATCAACCAAGATTTAGATCATGGAATTCAATGAGGTACTGGTCAAGTTTATACACGGAACGGGAAGGGGAAGACAATGGATGATTTTGAGCAGATTTGACAGAGCCTACACGAGGTAGACACAAAACGAAGCTCATTGTATCATGGAGAATTTTATGGCCAACAACAGTATGGTGATAGGTAGTCATACTTCTCCGAGCAGCAGTATGGTGATCAATCTTATGATACAGAATAACAGATCAGTGGCGAAAGTAGAAGTTTTGACATTCTTCATGCTTCACACCAATATATGTCACAATCGTACTTACCTCAGGAGCCGTCTCGGACACGTGTGATTCACAACGATCAGATTACGACCATCACTACATTGATGCACTAATGACATATAATATATTAGTATAGTATGTCGTGGGATCAATTTCAGAATTGGGTCCGACAAACATATCAAATTGATATACATATACATAGGATTAAGGACCCTGTTATCCACCTCTCGTGGAGTCACGTTGTTCTTTTTGGTGATAGTACCAGGTATATTCATCGATTCATTCCTTGATTCATTTGAATCTTAAAGTAAATTATTTTAAAAAAATTCTAGCAACTCAAATCATTTCTTTGTAGTTAATTCAATATTAACGAAAAGACGATCTGAAACATACCACAATGCTATTCCTCAAAGCCTGAAAAAGATGTGTCATTATTCTTTCCTGATTTAGATTATTTTCGCTAAAATTATACTAAATTTATATTTATTTCTAACTTAAAAATCCTAATATATATTTTTTTCTATTTTTCAGATATTTTTGGAGTTATTTTTTATGTTTTTTGGGCGTAGCATTGGTACACCGTAGCCTACTATCAGTATGCCTCGGTTTGTAAAACGTACCGACCATTGGTCGATATACCGGTATGGACCGAAATTGCAAACCTTGACCTAATCCATATTGGTTGATCCTGATCTCAATATTTTAGAGCTTGAGGTATGCAAATTGTGAGGTTCTCAGAAGTTCCAACATTTCCTCTTGCAGATATTATATATTCTGGATTAGCTAATAATTGTTTAAAATTGCAAAAATATTGTGTTGCAACTATTTCCTCCCTATGTAATTGTCCTCATATTCTTGTCATCTTGTTATCGTTTCCTTAATTTTTTGGTTTATATTTTAGGTGATCACATTTAGCTTGTGATATATTCATCTGACAACCAGACTGGTGCAGGAAGACAGCACTAAAACCGGAAGGGTTACTTCTGCTGGAATGTACTTTCTTTGCTTTCCTGTGTATCGGTTTGATCAAAGCCATTCGGTGAGGTTAACTGGTTTGAATTTAGGGCACGTAACTCTGTAACCAAACAAGGTGATTCTTACTGAATGATGCACTTTTATTTGGTTACCTATGTTTCTTACCTCCAGATAGCGATTGCTAAGGATCCTGATGCTAAATTCTTCAAGAAATTGGATGGGTTTCAAGCATGTGAAGTAAATGAACTGAAAGCAGGCACCCATGTATTTGCTGTCTACGGTAAGCTGTATATTTACACAACATATTTGGCTGACTTCGTAACATAGAGCTTTGCAGCTTATATCTTACATGTTGTTGTTGAATAAAATTTTTAAGGTGACAACTTCTTCAAAAGTGTAAACTACACAATAGAAGTTATGTGTGCCGAACAATTTTCAGCAGAAAAGGAGAAACTGCGGGATGTGGAGGCAAAGATATTAACCAAAAGGGCTGAGTTGTCTAAGTTTGAGACAGAATATAGAGAGGTTTGTTATGCATCTCCTTGGATGGTTCTACCATAGTGGCATGCTTTTGGTGACATTTGCTCATCCAAGTCTGCTTATTTGTATGCTGAGATTTACAGGTGTTGGCCCGATTCACAGAGATGACCAACAAGTATGCACAGGAAATGCAAGCAGTGAGTTCACCACTTGACACTGCTGAGGCGACTGCAAAGCCTCATTTCTTAACTGCTTATGTTACGATCTAAATATGTTGTTATTTTCTGCTACAGATCGATGAGCTTCTGAAGGAAAGGAACACTATTCATGCCTCCTACACCACCATTTCACCTTTGAAAAGAAACTCAAGTAGCAGCAAGATCAGCAGTCCCTTCAACGGGTCCAAAAGTGACGAAGAATCCCCGACGATAGAAAAGAAGCCAAAGGATGAAAAGAAGTCTAGGGACCGGACAAGGCGGAAAAAATGGTTTAAAATTCACTTGAAGGTGGACAAAAGGAAGGCGTGTTGATTACATGGTGAGCAACTGTTTTTAAGTTATGTCAATGTCCGTTGTCCCACTTCAATTCCATGCCTTTGTGCTTAGTTTTCCTTATCCTTTCCTCGGTGGTGGTGTAGGTTTTTGTCTTTCGGGGTATCCCAAACATTCTCAAGGATCCGTAGCAGAAGCCTCCAGAAAACATATTTTGTTCTAATCTTATATTTCTCTTTTGCTCTCTCTCATCATTCGTTTGCCCACAGTTTATCAGTGTTCAAACAGCGTAAGTATCTAAGCAATCTTAGATTAATGTTCATGATTAGTATTCTGGGCTCTCTTGCAGCTTTAGAAATGGAGCAGTGCCTTTATGTACATAAGGGACTTCTTTTATTTTGTAGCCCACGTCAAATCAAATTCTTGTACTTGAGAATATTGTGGTAAGATTGCACATCATTTATGATTATTTCCTGTTCCACGATCTGCGAGAGTAATGCAATAAGCCATGTTGAAATTTGACGATACAGTAACACCACCTTTGCTCGGGCAATATGACTGCGTGATTGGTCTGAAATAATACATTTAAGCAAAAAAGAATCACTCGTCTCTCACGCCCACCGCTGCCGGTCTGAAGCCAACGGCCAACGTTACCCCGTGAGTTCGTTGGGGAGGTCACATGCATCTCCATCCGGGCCCCACCGCAGCGCCCACGCTCTGCTCCAATCCCATCTCTTCCCGTTTAGGTGGGGAAGCGACGGCGGGTGAGAAATACCAAAACTGCTCGTTCCACGACACCGGACTCCCGCGTAACGGCACGAGTGGGGCCCTTTTACTTATTATAGTGTCATGCCGTTGGTGATCGAGGTAATTTTTACAATGTGGGGGGGGGTGGGGGCGTAATAGTATTTTTGATTCCGTATGAAGAAAGGACGACGGTGTCGTCGCGGGCTAATTAAGGAATCATCTTTGACGATGACGTACCCGGATCCTCTCCAATTAAACTTTCGATTGGTTTCATCCAATTCGTGCACCGGAACCGTCGAGTGACATGGACCCCGCGCCTTTAACCTTGTGGGTCCATCCGTCATTTTGAATGTGAGCGGTACGATCACGATCCGATGCCATCTCACCATTCATTGAGATATCTTCCTCGCTTAAAAGACAGCGCCGGGGGCCGTTCGACACGGAACGACAGAGGAGGACGGAGCCCTCCGATGGCTTTACCTTCTCGTGCGATCGGATGATGAGCCTCGAACTCTGATCTTTTTTACATCTCCGAAATCTGTTTCCGTCCGCTAGATCGCATCGAGGAGGGCGGCGGAGCGATGGAGAAATGCGGGGGAGATGGAGTAGCGGTGGCGGAGACGGTGAAGGCGATGGACGGGAGTGCGCCGCCGCCGCCGTTCCTCAACAAGACGTACGACATGGTGGATGATCTGGCTACCGACGCGATCGTTTCGTGGGGAGCCGGGAATAACAGCTTGGTGGTGTGGAACACGCCGGACTTCGCTCGGCATCTCCTGCCCAAGTACTTCAAGCACAGCAATTTCTCTAGCTTCGTGCGGCAGCTCAATACCTACGTAACACCCTTCGGTCATCTGTTTACTTTTGATTCATATGTGTTTGTTTGTTTCACAGTTCTTCTGTCATTTCCAATCCAATTTTTCGGTAGTCGCATTTCCTGGTTTCAATCGGTGAGGATGGATGGATAATACGTAGGGACATGGTAGGGCAAAAGAATCCCAAACATTGATGCCATTAGAGGTTGATTGCGAGGCATTGTCCTCTAAATTAGGAAAAGCATAGTAGATTAATCTTCAAACCCCGTCCAGCATTGACGTTTATCCTGTGACCTCTGTCATGATCGAGAACGTCGATGATAGGCTAGGTAATGATTCTAGTTGTATACAGAGTTCCAACTTTTGATGCATAGGCCGAGTTTTCTCATTTAAAATTCTACTAAATTTTGATCAAGTGATTGTTTCACGAGAGTCAAAATTGGTCCAAAACAACAGTTCTAGATTTAGGACTACAACCTACAAGAGTTGTAGAACTCGGAATGAAAATTAGAAGAAAGAAACAAAGAAGAGGATTTTTTTTTTTTCTTTTTTTGCAATAAGGTTACAATAGTTTGATGAACTAATCTGTGATGCTAACTCTTGGAGGGCCAAATTGTCTGTCTTGGAGAATTCCATGATAGGAGGGGAGGGTCATATCCTTTTTAACTTTTGTTTTCTTCTAAATAAACAAGAAAGTCGCATGATTGGTAGGTATCAAGAGACAGTTTCCAGAATAGCTTTAGATCGAGATTCTTCACTGGAATACGACGACTTTAGTAAGCCTAACTTGGTTGAAGAACATGTTTGATTCTTGAGGCGAAAGATGCCAAACAAGTGGTTGGGTTTTGCGTTGCAGGGTTTCAAGAAAGTTGATCCTGATCGCTGGGAGTTCGCAAACGAGGGATTTCTGAGAGGCCAAAAGCAACTGCTGAAGACCATAAACAGGCGGAAACCGTGTCAGTCACACGGCCGTAGCCAACCGGAGCAGACTCCACCACCGGATTCTTCTGTGACGGCATGTGTTGAGGTAGGGAAGCTTGGGTTGGAGGAAGACATCGAGGGGCTAAAAAGAGACAAGAATGTACTCAAGCAGGAGCTCGGCAGGCTGCGGCAACAGCAGCTGGCCGCGGATGATCAGTTAGAGACATTTGTCAAACGCCTTCAGGGCATGGAACAACGGCAACAACAAATGACGTCCTTCTTGGCGAAGGCCATGCGGAACCCTGCCTTCTTTACACAGTTTTTGCAGCAGGGTGATGCCAACTTACGCATACATGGGGTCAACAAAAAGCGAAGGCTGCCCGACCGAGGAGGTCGGATAGTGAAGTATCAGTCACTGATCAACGAAGCAGCCAAAGCAATGCTGAGGCAGCTACTAAAGATGAACACATCTCCGAGGATGCAATCCTGGGCCAATTCCGATGATCTTTTGAGGCCCAGCAGCAGCTTCCAGTCTTTGTATGAAGCGTTCGAAAGCACTTCTCGTGTTACACTGTCGGAGGTCGCTTCAGATTCTGGTTTTGATCAGTCTTCTGCAGCAGCAGCAGCAGCAGCAGCAGCAGCAGCGGTAGCGAAAACGATGGAAACAGGTGAATCGACCAACATAGGAGTGTCATCGGACATCGCTCCTCCTCCTCCTCCTACTGATTTAAGCGTTTCTGATTTCTCCGAGCTACTTGGAGTTGAGGATCCGGTACTACTGCCCGTGCCTACCGAGAAAGACGACTTTTCGGCACATACTGGTATTAACTTTGATGATGATGATGATGATGATGAGAAACTCCCTGGCATTGTGGATGCATTTTGGGAGCAGTTCTTCACGCCTAGCTCTGTGTCAGGTGACGCAGACGATGTCGAGTCCAGCATAATACAGGAACCTAAGGAGATTGAGCAAAGCACAGATGGGGGATTACTCGACAACTCCCAACACATGGATCTTCTTCCACAGCAGATGGAGCTTCTTCTTTCATCAAACATCATGATTTAGTATCTCAGGGCTACACTACACAATCGATCCATCATCATACATCATCTGTTGTACGTGTTGTCAAGCAATTCTTTGAGATAACCATCTTCCATTAAAACCTAAAAGCAGTTGTGACTCTACCGGTATCCTGCAGCTGCTTTGCTCATTGACAATCTCCAGAAGGAAAAGTTACATGATTGGGCGTCCACAGCAGATCACGACAAATAATACCAAACCAAAGAGAAAACAAAGGTTGGGAAATTGCAAATTTCATGTGCTATTCTTTTGAATGAATGAAACCTGGAGTATTATACACTTGTTAGCAGCAGATGTGACTAATTCTTGCCACAGAAATGAAGAATGGATGACCAATCGTCAAATGTAAAATCCAAAATGAACTCGTTCCAAAGTTGGAAACGCTTAATTGCTCAGACCTAGTTATTGCAGCCAATGCTCGGATCATCCTAGTTTGCAGAAAAAGTGCAAATTGTATCTTTCTGTCAACTTGGGCGACTGGCAACCGAAGGCTTACTCTTCTTTGTCGTCGTCGCCGCCGGTGGCGGAGCCTCCAGCATCTTTTAGTTCCTTCTCATGAACGATGCTCCAGAAGAAATCCGTCAGAACTTGCTCATACGATGGCATTTTCGCAAACCCAGGGAAGTAGTTGATGTCGATCACAAGGTAATGGGTGCCGACCTTCACATCCCTGATGACGTCAAAATTGAAGAGGCGGAGTCCCAGCGCCTGCCTCAGACCCCTCGCTATCTCCGTGACAAAGCTCGATGGCGGCATCTCCGCGTCATCCAGTTGCATGTAATAGTCTGCCTTGGACGAGTCCTCCTGTGTCGTCGTCATGTTTGACACCTGCGAGAAGGTCACCGATCCCTCGGAACCCTCCAACTCCTCTTCGGTGACGTCCGGGAGGGACTTCCTCTTCACGCACTGCACGGAATCCCCCACCACATACACCTTGAAGATGACCCCGCCATGGTTCACAAACTCCTGCAGCACCAGCGGCGGTGTGAGCTTCAGGAGGTCGTCCCGGTGGAAGACCAGGCACATCTTATGAGACTTGGCGCTGCCATCGGCTACCAGGGGCTTCGCGATGATGGGTAAGCGGAGGGCCCCGATGACGTTGGAGTTGAGGGTACCGGAATCATAGATCACGAGCTGGCTTGGGATCCCAAAGGTTTCCCTCTGCTGGGGAATCTTGAGCTCGGAGACGACCTGGAGCATCGAGATGCGGTTGTGGAGGCGCGTGATGGCGGGGGGAGGGTCGACGATGGGGACGCCAGGGTTCTTGGTGGCGAAATCGTCAAGCTGGGCCTTCCAGTCCTCGCTGTAGAGCTTGTGGAGCACGCAATCAAAGGGTCCCTGTTCCGCGAGCGGCCGAGTGGTGTCGATGGGAACGAGATCGATGCCCCGCTGGCGTGAGAGATCTACGAGCGAGGGCTGGATGAAGCTTTTCTGCTTCTTGGAAGCGAGCGCGTAGCCTACTGTGAATCTCCGAGGGTTTCCCGCCATGCCGACCTCGGAATCCCAGCAAACTCGTCGAATTCCTCCTCAGCCTCCGATTGCCTGCCAAACAAACCGCACTTTTTAGAACTCATCGATCGGAATCCACGCTTCTTAGAACTCAAATCATCGCAATACCAAGAGCAGAACATGAAGTGAAGCGACCAAGAATTAGGGGTTATTACCCTGTTCTCGCGCTCCCAGCGCCGAAGCGAAGATACCAGAAGAGAGAAGGCAGTTAGCAACAGAAACGGAAGGGGAGGGAAGTAAGAAGGGAGTTCGGGGTGGGGGGCTTTATTTATAGCTCGACAAGTTGGCGTTGCAATCACTCGCGGTGCGCGTTCACGGCGCCTGCCTGATTGGCGAAACCCCGCAGTGGGGGTGTTTCTCCACGGACGGTGACAATAACTGCGTCGCTCACAGTCTCACACACACCCGAGATGGGAAAGCTGTTGCGGAATGCGGCGCTGGGCCACATGGCACGACGGGACACCACCATCCGAGCCGCGAACCCGGACGCGAAGCGTCAGCTCGCCATCCGACGGCGGGGATCGCCCGCGGGCGAACCAACGGATCATAGCCCGCCAGCTGGAAGCGACGAGTGGCTAACGAGCAGTGAAACGTGGCCGCGGCAGAGCCATCCGTTGTCGCTTTAACGGACGTCAAAGAAGACAGCCCAGTAAGCAATTACTGGGTTTACCAGGCCGTAAGGCCCAATTAGTGGTCCGCCAATGTTATCAATCTCAACAGTCATTCCTTCTCCCATCTTTGTTGTTCTAGAATTTTGACAAGTCGTGATAACTCTATAAGACAAGATGGCACAAATTTAAGTATAACATAACCAGTAGCCATGAGTACACTTTACGGTTATGAGTTCGGTCAGTTGTGAATTAGATTTTTCTATCAAGTAACTGTCAAATGTCAGTTACTTACGAATTAGATCGGTCGGTTACTCAGTAACTGACATTTTCTTGTCAGTTACTCTACGGTTACGATTTCGGTCAGTTACTTTGAGTAGCCGCCATCGCATCCTCTTCATCTGATCGTTGTTCTTCTTTGATCCAGCATACCAAATTCAAAGGAATGACACTTACTTGGCAATGGCTTTGGTATCAATCATTTGTCACCGTAATTACTACTTCCAAATCTCCTGGTGACACAGTAAAATTCTATTTTAGTGGATGGATGACCCATGGAAAATTTTGGAACCCAATATGAAAGGTTCAAGTGTTCCGTACATTAAATTATAATTTACTATATCGGTAAAAGCGCAAGTAATATATATATATATATATATATATATATATATATATATATATATATATATATATATATATATATATATATATATATATATATATATATATATATATGTTATCTGCGCTTACTAATATGATTTATACTTCATAAATATACTAATTAATATTTTCATTGATTTTTAAAATTAAAGAATATGTTTTTTAAAAATATTATTCTTAATGCTATACAAAATGCTGGATGAGCATGTCGGGACACCTCGTGGGGAGCATCACATGCGTAGCAAAAGATAAAAATAAAACATGATTCTCACGTAGATCAAATCGTCGTGTAAAAGATACTCAAAACCGTATCGTATGAGAGATTATTTACTTAGAGAGATCGTATATCTATGTTTTTCCAGATTCGGATAGAGAGAATAAAAGAAGTCAAGCGTCATCCTCTCTAGTGGTATCCACACGATAGATCGCTGCAGCGATACTTCTCCAATCACAGCCACAAATCTTGCAACTCTTGTGCAAAGAGAGGGAGGAGAATAAGAGAGGGCGGCCAAAGGTGTAATCTATCGTCTATGTGCCACCCCTGCCTCCTATTTATAGAGAGTCACCAAAAACCCTATGGATCCTGCCTTAGTAAGTATTTAATTTTCATCCAATTACCCACTAACCTTGGATTATTGGATCTATATTGGATAATCTCTTTTGACCTCTAATTAGGCCTCATTAAGGACCCTATGAGTGTAAGGTTTCATCTAATGAGAATAATAGTCAATTGAATTAATATTCAATTATCTATTTATTGAACCATTCACCATATGTGTGTGACCCTCTAGGCCCGATACCATGCTGGTCATGAATCGCTCTCATCAGAACTCTTTCTGATATAGTAAATTATTATCCTTATAATAGTTCACTCAACTCATCAACTATGGACATACTAGGCCACTACGCCATAATCCTAAGATTGTACAGGAGAATCGAATCTATCGGACCTATCTATCCATAGTTACTATTTATCTATGGTCCCTCATTCAACTAATATCTTGAAGATCGTATATTGGACATGGTACTGTCATGCCACATACAGAATCCATCTGAGTCTCACTCTAATCGGATTCTCCCGGAAAACTCATTCTCACCCAATTTGAATGATCCTGGCTAGGGATTTGTCCGAGCGAGCACACACAATATATTTTTATCATGATACCGAGAGCGAATGATCCTCTATTGACACTCAATTGCCTTCATAAGATTGGATATCAATCCTGATAACCAATTGTACCAAACCAAGTATTCAAACGAGACATTTTTGGTATCTCAAGTTTAAGGACTAGATACACAACTAGGACTATAGAATCAATGTTTAGCATTAAGTATCATTAACCAATATAGCATTCCATAAGCGAATCAATAAATAAATTTATTCTCTAATAAACACATGTACTGTATCCTTAGTATCTTCACACAAGTGGTTATGAGACCAGTCACCTCCATTATATAAACGGGCATACAGTTCACCTTCATTATATATATATATATATATATATATATATATATATATATATATATATATATATATATAAATAAAATAGGTGTATAACACATATCACATAATATATGCAAGTCACACCAGATGATCATGAGCCATCAACTAATATGATTAAGCCTGAGCCAATAGGCGCATCAGCACATCTCTATGGCTTGTTATCGTTGATCTCGTCACCATTAGTTTCATTGGATCATAATCGCATCATCATGTGTCTTAATCTCCCACTATGACATAGTAGGTATCGTCGTCACCTTTACGCTCTCACTGCGTCTCTCCATATAATTACAAAATAATCACAAGTACGTAGGCCCGACAATAAATGAGAAAAACTAATGGCTCGCAGTCCCTAATAATAATAATAATCATATATACATATATCGCACCACATAGCTCATGATCATCTATCCACACATCACCATATAGGATTATTAGGTAATAATTAATTAATTAAATTAATTAATTAATTAATTTTATGAAAATTAGGATATACCAAGAATTTCTAGAATTATAGGTGGCTAGCCTGCCCTTATAGGGGTCCTGACCATAGTTGACCGCTCTTGCAGGTGGCCTAGCCGTGGGTGGTTGCCCCCTTTCTCACTGCCTTCGCTGCAAAAACGTGTAGAAGATTTCTCTGCTATACAATCTCATCACACGCAGTTTAAAACTAATCTTTTTGTACGAACAACCTTAGCTTGGATACCACTATTGGAAAACCTCACGGGAAACATCGCATACACAACGGAAGGCCAAAACAAAACAGGCTTCTCACGTAGATCAAATCATCGTGTAAAAGATTAAATCATGAGAAAAAATCATAAAATCGAAAACTATATCACATGAGAGATTATTTACCTAGGGAGATCGTATATTCTATTTTTCCAAATCTGGATAGAGAGGATAAAGGAGGTCAAGCGTTCTCCTCTCTAACGGTATCTACACGATGGATCGCTTTAGTGATACTACTCCAATGACAGCCACAAATCTTGTAACTCTTACGCACAGGAAGGAAGGAGAATAAGAGAGGGCGGTCAAAGGTATAGCCTATCATTTATATATCACCCCTGCCTTCTATTTATAGAGAGCCACCAAAAATCCTAGGGGTCATACCTTAGTTAGTATTGGATCTACATCTAATTACCTACTAACTTTGGATTATTAAATTTGTATCCAATAATACCTTTTAGCCTATAATTGGGCCTTATGCAAGGAGACTATTAGTATAGAGTCTCATCTAATTAGAATAACGGTTAATTAGATCTCTATCCAATTCTCTATTCATTGAAGCATTCATTATATGTGTGATCTCCTAGGCCTGATACCGAGTTGGCCGTGAGTCACTTCCATCAGAACTCATTCTGATATAGTGAATTATTATCCCTATAATAATTCACTTGACTCATCGATTATGGACATACTAGTCCACTGCACCATAGTCCCTAAACGGTATATGAGGATCGAATCAATCAGATATGTCTATCCATATTTATCGTGTATATATAATCCTTCATCTAAATAATATCCCAGAGACTATATATTGGATATGGTATTATCAAACTATATATGAAATCCATCTGAGTCTCGCTATATTCGGATTCTCTTGGAGAACTCATTCTTTCTTAATTCGAATGACCCTAGTCAAAGATTTGTCCGAGCGAGCACATATGAGATATTCCTCTTGTGATACCAAGAGTGGATGATCCTCTATTGATACTCAATTACATTCATAAGGTTGGTTACTAATCCTGATAACCGATTATACCATATCTGAAACTTTTCAAATCTGTAAGTCCAGCGTCAAAGAAAGGAATACTCAAACAAAACATCCTTGGTGTCTCAAGTCTAAGGACCAGATACACAACAAATAGGATTATGAAATCGCTATCTGATATTAGATATCATTCATTATAAGTAGATCAATTAGTAAACTAATTATCTACTGAGCACCTTTATTGTATCATTCGTGTCTCCACATAAGTGGTTAGGAGACCAGTCACCTCCATCATATAGACGGGAGTATATAGTACACTCGTCTATTTGGTTATTTTGATGTTTATCTCGAGTAACATATGATCAAGATTATTTAAGGTATGTGTTTAAAGATTAATCAATCTCATTATCGTGATTTTTCCACGATCAGATTTCCATCGAATAAGATTTACAACTCACATAAAAGTTCAAATTTTTAAATATTTATTCTTAGTTAGAGAACCATTTTCAAAATGTATATTTTATTAAATGTTCTCCATTTAAGAAATAGACATTCAAATATTTTGTTTATACCAGTTTTAGTGTTTTTCCAATATGGGTACAGTCTTTAAACTGGCTTTAAAAAATATTATAACTCCATTACAAAATAATACTAAAGGGGGAGATAAACTGAAAAAATATGACTGAATACTTATGATTCATTTACTGGGTATAAGAATCAACCTCATAAAATAAATTTATACTAAGTTACAGTGGTTTCAGCAATACTAAGAAGAAAAAAAAAGTATAATTGGGGCAGGAAAAAAGAGAAAAAAATAAGTAGGTGGACAAAGTAAGGGTGTTGTTAGAAAAATATGGAAAAAGATAGATAAAAAAAAAGATGGGTTTTTTTTCTAGAAAATATTTCATTTCCATATGACGTGTTATTAAACATGGCATTCGATCCTCAAAATATTTCTCTGATTCAAACAAGGATAGTTGGAGTTTTGGTACCTTTTCACTATGAGGTTCCAAATCTTTGTGGCTTTACAAATATGCTTCCCCGCCTACTCCTCTACATGAGGGAGAGAGTCATAGTCCTTCGGATCTATCAACCTTCCCTACTATGGCTTATATGCTCAAGAACACCAAGAGCATCGATTTTGTGGGTCGGAAGAAGCTCTGGAAAAGATGTCCCCTTCATGACGACTTGATTGCCGAGATCATCTCCTACCTTCTGGCGAAGACCTAATTCCGACGAAGACCTTCATTAGGCTCCTCTCTGTCCATAAGACCTTCCATCAATTATCGTTAGACCACCAATTCCACCTTTTACAGTCATACCACAACACGACCATCAAAATCCCGACCCCATCGGGCATGCATTTGATGGGTGGCATCGCGATGAAATCCTTGGACGATAATGACGTGGTGATAGAATACTACAAGCTGGTCTACCTCTCACCAACCTGGGAACGGAGGTCTACGACTCAACAACTAGGGCATGACTTCTGGATGCAAGAGCTAAACTACGAGCATCCGGTGGTCTGAGGAGATGTTGTATTTGATAGAAGATAGGATTTAGTTATGATTTATATATGATTTTCTCATATGTATAAATAAATGATGAATCAATGAATCAATTGAGCTTTTCATTCTATCCTCTTAGTTTTTGCTGTCAAACTATATCTTCTTTCTTCTTTCTCGCCCTCTCTCTCTTTTAAGAGAGATTACTTTTTCTTGTTATTAAACGATGGTCTCTTGCTAATGACCAAGGCCTCAACGACACTACCGATGACTCCACTCTAGCTCTCTGCTGTCGATGCTAATTCCTCTCTTCTATCAGTGGTAGTCCTTTGAGGTCCAGCGATCCGGGCAACCATCCATTCTGCTGTGCTTGCCCCGTGCCACACCAACTTCTCAACTAGGCTGACATAATCGTCGAAGTCAATCGTCGTCAAATTTTCACCATGGTTGACAACACAACGGTTTCCTTCCTTTTAAATTCATTGACATCGATTCAAGATCGACGTCATTAGTTCAAGATCGATATTTTTACTGGAGCTCAATCTTGCAAGGGCATGATAGAAGTTAGGATTTAGATATGATTTCTCAAACTGAATGAGAAAATCTAGTAGGTTAGTTGAAGAAAATAATTATATTCATATACATAAATAAACAATGAATCAATTGAGTCTTTCATTCTATCCTCCTAGTTTTAATAGCATTCTGGGGCTATGCGGTCCTTAGATGTGAGAGGGAGGAGTGCACACAAATCATCCATCTACCTAAAGAAGCAGACATCTGCAGCTACGACACAATCGGGATAGCTTTGTGGGAGGGGAACTCACTGTGCCTGATCCATTACTGCATGCTTTCTTATGGGATCACTCTGTGGCTCCCGAGGAAGACGAGAGACGGTGCGACGGGATGGGTGAAGGCAAGTGAGATAAGCTTGGCTGAGATGGGATTCAATAATAGATGCTTCGTAAGCTCCGGTGTGCTGTGTGAGGTGGCGGAGACCGTGCTACTTGTTTTCACCATCAACAATAAGGCATACAGCTACAACTTGAAGGATAGAGAACTCAGAAACCTGGGATTATGTTACCCCAGTTTGATCCCTTACTCTAATACGCTTCGGCCATGCGGCGAGCCAGAGGAGCTGTTGGGAGCAATCTGAAGAAGTTTTTTCTTTCCTTTTTCCTCTTTTTTTCTACTTGTGCAATATAATAGAATCGTATCCTTGGATCTATCAACCTATCATAGAGCAATGCGCAAAGATATATGAATGTAATTATTGGGATTTCTGAGGGGGATGAAGATTTATACACTCTTTTTTCTTTAACTAACTGCATCGTCTTAAATCTTTAAATTATATAATAATGATGAGTTTATGTGAAACTGATTAGGATTAATATGTATCACTTGATTCTTTTACTCTATTTTTTATTTCTCTTAAACATCAATTAAGTCATCTATTAGAAAAAAATATCATCGATGTCTTATTTAGCTAGATGTGATCCTATGCACAAAAATATTCGATATGTCTCTAATGTCGAAATACTATACTCTTAAGGTTGAAATATCATCATCCAGAGATGAAAATACTATGCTCTCAAGATATCACCTATACAAAAATCAAGGTCGGAAGGGGTTTCCCTACTTGATCTCTCTAATGCTTAGGTTAATAATATAAATATCCCTAAATATGAGTTCAAATAGTTCAAAAGAAATCCCTTGTATTGAGTCTAAAATATTTTTTTTTTGTACCTTTTAAAGGATGAGAATGAAGCTTGTGAATAAGAAGAAAGCTTATGATTGTCTTCGTTGTCATAGTGGAACGAGAAGAAAATTTTTGTTTTAGTGTTTTGAATCTTCGTCCACATAGACAACGATGACTTGGATCTCACTCGATAACCATTTGTTAGATTCCCTGTCACATCTCTTCCTCATTTATAAGAATAAGCCAAAACAATGGTGATCATATAATTTTATTTTCGTTTGCATATTTTCTCAATCATTTTTTTATTTACCTTAGCTATAGCAACGAGTTGAGGGTTTATAAAATGGTTTGGATTTACATATGTCGAACCAGCACCGATTCAATCAAGAAATTTAATCTTGTTAAGTTATGAACTAAATAAACAAAAAAAATACTATCCGATTTTTCATTATTTTTCTTAGTCCTCTTTCAATCATGAATAATCCCTTAACACAAAAATTATTGTATAGAAGCCATCCCCCATCCCAAGCTGGAAGGTGCATCCCAATAGAGTTACAACCTTTTTGACCTAAAAATTGTCTATGACATTTCTCTCCACCTGAATATATATATATATATGTATACTTTAGGCATCCAAGTCATAGAAGAAAATGAACAATAATAGCTAGAAGGACATAATTTATTATTGAATTTGTTAAATTTGGCAATCAAAATAAGCAATAGGAATTTTATGGGCAGCAATCATGGTTTTTCCATCTTTAATATTTAATTAATTGTATGTCGATTTCCTCACTTATATTTTTTCTAACAAATCTAGAAAAAAAAATAGATTTGTAACCATTGTATCTTAATATTTTGAGATCCTCATACCTTTTGAATGTCTCAAAAATGGTTCCAAAAAATTTCTTGATAGGTCTAAAAGAGAAGAATATCATTAGGAAAGAGTTATAAAAGATGGCTGAACGCTTCATAAGATAATTTTTTTCGATATCTATTTTAATAATTAGCACTTTTACCCTCTAGATTTATAGATAATATTTTGGCTGGTTATAAAAGTTGTCTATCGATGGGAGATAATTTGAGGAAGAAAAAAATTTACACGATTGGTTATGAGCTTGGAAGAATCTTATAGTTTATATTACAGAATAATATTGGTTAAAAATCAATTACGAGTTTATGAGTCTTAGATCTAATAAAGAATATTAAAAGAAGTTTTAACCCATTCACCATGAAATATACACACTTATCATGGAAAACCTATAATAAATTGGTCCACTATGGTACCCCATGTCCTCTAAAGAATTCAACCAAGTATTTTTACCAACTCTCGTGCACCTCAGAACATTCCAAATAAAATTGGGCTGATGCCTCAATATTCCACTATGGGACCCCATGTCCTCTAAAGAATTCAACCAAGTATTTTATCAGCAGTCCTCGTTCATGACTTCAACCCCCACCCCTTTCATTTTCCTTCCATATAGATAAATATTGGGCCCATCGGCCATATCATCCCGAGAATCATGTTGGTCCAACTAGTCAACTCGACTATATCAACCTGAGGACCACATCGACAGCCACTTCAGCAATCCTTGATAGCACTTAGTGCAGCGCTATTGACTCAGTATGGGATTATACTACTAGTTGATAGTCCCACCGAATGAGGTCTCGAGAACCGACGAGGGTAGCAACCGATGCCGAGCTGTACCTATGGGTCGGTCGAAGACGTCGCTCCCATTAAAAGTCTCGGTACGTCCTCCCTCTGCCCCTCAGGTATAAATACACCCACTGTAGCTAACTGTGAGTGGGGGCTGAATACATCCTACCACAGTCTTTGATTCTCATACCCAAAGCGCTAACTTAGTCATCGGAAGGGCTACGTCGGACACACACTACTAGTTATATATGTCTTGCAAGCCAATCACATGAGTGATGACACGTGTGATACACTGCACACTCCTTTTATATTATTATTTATTGACATATTCGTATATTATATTATATATTGAATATATATATATATATATATATATATATATATATATATATATATATATATATATATATTGATGTCTTTGCTTCTATGAAATGGGAATTGGATCGTGATCATAATAATGAGATTGATTTAACTTTAAATATAAATCCTAAATAATCTCAGTCATAGGTTGCTCGAGAGGAACATCGAGACAACTAGATATACCAGTATGTTGTATATCTATCCATATGATGGAGACGATTGGTCTCATAGCCATATGTGTGGAGACACTGAGGATACAATATAGGTGCTCATTGAAAAATAAGTTTACTGATTAATTAACTTACCGAATACTCTATAGTTAATAATACATAACGTCAAACAATAATTTCGTAGTCCCAGTTGTGTATCTGATTCTTAGACTTAAGACACCAAAGATGTCTTGTTCGAGTACTCATCTCTTTGACGCAAAACTTACAAGTTTGGAAAGTTTCAGATCTGTTACAACCAATTATCAGGATTAATAGCCAACCTTACGAAAGTTATTGAGTGTCAATAGAGGATCATCTACTCTATGTATGATGAGGGGAATATCCCGTATACTTTTGCTCTGGTAAATCTTTGATCGGGTTGATCGGATTGAGAGAGAAGAAGTTCTCTGAGAGAATATGATTAGAGCGAGACCTAGACGGATTATGTATATGGTCTGACAGTACCATGCCCGGTATACGAGAACAGAGAACAGACAGGTCCCATGGATAAGATCCCTTGTACCGTCTGAGGACTACGGCGCAGTGGCTTAGTACGTCTATGGTCGATGACTCGAGTGAATTATTATGAGATAATAATTCATTGAGTCAGAAGGAGTTCTGATAGGTAGGACTCACGACTAGCTCGATATTAGACCTAGAGGGTCACACACATATGATGGATGCTTCACCGAATAGAGGATTGAATATAAGTTATCCAATTAGCCTCTATTCTCATTAGATGAGACCCTACATTGATGGACTCCTTGTATGAGGCCCGATTGGAGGCCAAGGAGATTATTGGATAGAGATCAAATAATCCAAGGTTAGTGAGTAATTGAATAAAGATCTAATACCCACTAAGACATGGTCCATTAGGGTTATATGGGTGGCTCGGGGAGGCACATAGATGATAGGCTGCACCTTTGGCCACCCCATCTTATTCTCCTCCCTTCATCTACGCAAGAGTTGCGAAACTTAGGGCTACGATTGGATAAGTATGGATGCAACAATCCATTGTGTGGATACCACTAGAAAGGAGGACGTTTGACCTCCTTTATCCTCTTTATCTAGATTTGAAAAAATAGGAATATACAATCTCCCTAGGTAAACAATCTCTCACATGATGCAGTTTTCGTTTTTGCTGCTATCAATCTTTGTACGATGATTTTGATCTACGTGGGAAATCAATTTTGTTTTGATCTTACGCTTTGCATGTGATGCTACCGCTAAGGTTTTCCAACAGTGGTATCAGAGTTAGGTTGTTCATGCAAAAGATTAGTTTTAAAATGTAATTGATGAGATTGAATCGCGTAGAACTATTCTACACATTTCTACTACAATTCACAATGAATGCATCGAGGAGGGGGGCAGCCACCTACGGGTAGAATGCTTGCAAGTGCGGCCACCCACGGCATGCCACCTATAGGGGCAGCCGATTTCAACTAGGTTGCAAGGGGCAATCGCCCGTGGCCAAGGCTACCGCTAGTAGGGTTGGCGCTTGCGGCCAAGGGCGCCCGTAGGTGCGACTACCTATGAGCCAAGTGGCCATGCGCAATCGCTGCGACGCCAGCAGGCAGGCCGCCTACGGACAAAGGCAGCACTCGCAGGAGCCGAGACGATCGCCCGTTGGAGATGGGCAGAAAGGGTTAGGGTTTCTTTTGACAAAAGGATGTTTATGCCCCTCGAAATTTGATAATTATTGGATCTATCCTTATATCCAAAATTCTAAAAATACCCTTGACAAATTTAAAAATTCTCGACATATCCTAATTCCAAAAAATAAATAATTAAATATTTTAATTAATTAATTATTATCTAGTAATCCTACATGGTGAGGTGTACATGTGATGTATGATGTGGATGGATGATTATGAGTCATGTGATGTGATGTGTGTACATGTGCTTATTATTATTATTAGGGTCTGCGAGCCTTCATTTTTTTCATTTATTATCAGACCTGCGTATCTGTGATTATTTTGTAATTACACGAAGAGGCGCGGCGGGAGCGTGGAGGTCCATGATGTCGTAGCAGGAGATTGACGCATCATGATGTGACAAAGATCCGACGAAACCGATGATGACAAGATGAACGATCAGAGGGCACGGAGATGCGTCGATGCACACATAGATCCTATTGTGAGTGAGTAGGCCCATTGGCTCGAGCTTAATCATATTAGGTGACGGCTCATGATCATTCGGTGTGGCTTGCATATGTGATATGTGTTATACATATCACATATGTATATATATATGTGATATATATTTGCATGCGATCTAAATATTTATTAAATATATGTTTGTGTGTGACATGATATATTAGGAGACCGATACAAAATAAAAATATCTCCGACAATAATATTAAGTCGGTGAGCATGAGATAATAAGATTGACCCACGTGGGCTTCCATCGTTATAGGAATAAATTGAATTAGAACATAGGTTGAGTTGGTCGAGTCCCTCGAGGCTCACCTATATACGTGATCAAGATTTTGCCTATGATATAGAGATGTCATCGTTGACTTAATGACATAGTATGCTTTATCGAGTCCCTCGATGACATATCAATATATCAGACTCATCTTGTAATGATGGTGATGACCTAACTGAACATTATGATTAATCAAATCTCTCGAGACCATGATGGTTTAGATGCTGAACATGACGAGAATCATAAAAATTTGTGATTGACAAGAGTTTCCTACATTTTGGGCTTAGTATAATTATCGAGTCTCTCAAGGTTGAACTAAGACGCTAATTAGATCTCGATCCCCACTAGAAGTCTGTCGGAGACTTCCGCTTTACGTGCTGAGGTTGTCACGTGATTCGCTATAAAAATTAGTTACAAGTGCCCGGCAAGCCAATCAGATGAGTGATGACACATGTGACACACTACATAGTCATTTTTCATTATTATTTATTGACATATTCTCATATTATATTATCTGTTGAATATATATAGTGATATCATTGATTATGTGCAATGGAATCAGATCGTGATGAGATCATAATAATAAGACCGATTCACCTTTAAACATATATTTTAAATAATCCCGATCATAAGTTGCTCGAGAGGGAATCGATACAATTAGATATATCGATATGCTATATACCTATCCATATGATGGAAGCCACTAGTCTCATAGCCACTTGTGTGGAGACAACAAAAATATAATACAGACTCATTAGAGAATAAGTTTACTGATTGATTTGCTTATGAAGTATTGTATGGCTAATAATACATGACATCACACAAGATAAGATCTCATGTACCGTCCGGGGACTATGGTGTAGTGGCCTAGTACTTTCATAGTCGATGGGTCGAGTGAATTATATGAGATAATAATTCACTGGGTCAGAAGGAGTTCTGATAGGTAGGACTCATGACTAGCTCGATATTGGGTCTAGAGAGTCATATATATATAGTGGATACTTCAGCGAATAGAGAATTAAATATGAGTTATTCAATTAGCCCATATCCTCATTAAATGAGACCCTACATTGATGGACTCCTTGGTCTATTTAGGATTATATAGGTAGCTTTTTATAAATAGGAGGTGAGGCACATAGATGATATGCTGCACCTTTGATCACCTCCTCCTATTCTCCTCCCTCCTTCTATGCAAGAGTTGTGAGACTTAGGGCTGCGATGCGATTGGAGGAGTATGAATGCAACAATCCTTTGTGTGGATACCGTTAGAGAGGAGGACGTTTGACCTCCTTCATCCTCTTCATCCAGATCTAAAAAAATAGGGATATATTATCTCCCTAGATAAATAATCTCTCATACGATGTAGTTTTTATTTTTACAATTTTTTTACGCATCCATCTTTGCGTGACAATTTTGATTTACATAGAAAATATATTTTGTTTTGATGCTCTCGTTGAGATTTCCCAACACACACCACCTCGAACCAGACCTTCTTGTAGAAATCTATCGAGGGCTCGAGCTCTCCACCAACGAATCTTCCGACTCGATAATTCATCGATAGCTTCCTCTCATGACCCGATCGAGCCACTCCAATCCTCTTGACCGATTCTAACTATCCTACACATGTAGATTAAATCATGTTATACTGACTCACCGATCCGTGACATAATATCCAGCAACACTTCCAAAACAATATAAATTACCAATAATATTATATCATTCACAGCCACATATGTGAGCATTCAACATTGTACCACTATCAGAGATGCTGTTCTAACCGACGCATCCTCTCCCCCTTTAACATCTTAATTTAGTCTCAAACATGTAATACGTCTGTTGTTATTAATTTGAATTTAAATAGTTTGAGCTAATGATTCACAGTTAACGTAATTAATAGATTAATTATTCCATCAGATTAGATGTCGACGACAACGGATGAGGAATAAGCAGCCTCTGGAAAAGGTCTTCTCTTCCTTTGAAGAGTGTCACAGTGAGAAGGGGATGCTTCCTGTCTATGCATACATATATTTAATGTGTTTTTGCAGGCAAAGATAACACGATGAGATGAGACTCCTCCTTTTCCTCTCCTGTAAATTACAACTCCCATGCCTCTTTGTACCTCAAGCCTGACACAGCATCTCAAGGCAAGCCACGAGCAACTAAGATTTGTCTGATTCCCATATATATAAAACTGAGATTTGTCTGCTGCATTAAAGACTGATAAGACACTCAGCTTTGTCAGTTTGACCAATGCCTGAAGCTGTTTACACCGCACAGTTCTTTATCACCTATCCAACCATTCGCCCAAGGCAGTAGAAACTGTTGTGTGAGAATACTTGCACCACAAAACCTCTGCGTCTGCCAACATTTCTAGCCGCTTGTCCTTCTTTAACAAGAATTCCCTGACGATTCTTTGTAGAGAGGAGTAGTAAAAGTTTATTTGATGAGAGTTCCAAGTCTCATTCTATCGGTATACAATTGGAATCAGATCGGGTCCGATCATTATGACTTGAGAAGATAAAGCTGGATAAGTGTCACAGTCTGTGGGTCACATTTTTAGATCCGTAGATCTCTGCATGAGGGTCTCTGATGGTGTTTTGGATGCTTGCGAATTGATGTGACCAACACAACAGATTCTTCCTTTCACGTCCATCATCTTCATGTTACAAATCGAAATGATTAAGCTATCTTATCTCGATTATTTGTGCCTATTTCCACACTTCGCAGTTACATGAGTCATTTCAGCGCAGAGAGAGAGAGAGAGAGAGTCATAAGCTCATACCACTGTGAGAATCCACACTCACTTTTCTTTCTCCACTTATCTTTCTGGTATCATATAAATATACCTCATTGAGTGGTGCTCCGAGTCCCATTTCAGACAATACAATCCCTCTTCCACTCTCTCTCTCTCTCTCTCTCTCTCTCTCTCTCTCTCTCTCTGCGGAGGAAGGAGATGGAGAAGCTATGAAGATTCATGTTAAGCGACCATGCAGCTCAAAAACTACAAAGACTTGGGCTCCTGCAGCGACCTGCTGTGCGACGAGGACGCCAGCGAGCTGGCGGACGACTCGCCGGATCGATCCAGGGATGCCGAGTTCCCGGTCGACTCGTACGAGTCCATCGCCGGGTTCATAGAGGGCGAGGCGGACTACACCCCCGGGTTCGACTACCCGGCTCAGTTCCGGTCCAACTCGCTCGACTCGACCACCCGCCGGGATGCCGTCGCCTGGATTCTCAAGGTGGGAATCCCCCGGCGCACGTTAGACCCCCCATGCCTGTCTTTTCTGCCTTGCGCTCCTCCGGTCCGACGGGCGTCAAACATTTCGTTTGTTTCTTTTCAGGTGAGTGCATACTACCGTTTTCAAGATCTAACGGCGTACCTCGCCGTCAACTACATGGACCGGTTCCTTGCCTCTCACCGTTTACCGGTAAGATGATCACACCGTTCCGCACTCCCCATCACCGTCCGATCGTGATCTGATGGTTGTCGCAGTGCTGTGAGCTTCTATAACGGAAATGTCCTGCGATTGACTCATAAGAGATTGATTGCATGCTGTGGCTGCAGCAAAATGTGTGGGCTCTGCAACTCGTATCAGTGGCTTCCCTGTCACTGGCTGCAAAGATGGAGGAGACATTAGTGCCTACCCTTTTGGATTTGCAGGTACATGACCTCTCTACTCACTGTTTCAGTCTTCGCTTCCATGTACGTCTTAAGCTTTGTGCTGTCGATTAGATTGAGGGCGCCGAGTTCGTCTTCGAGCCTCGAACGATACAAAGGATGGAGCTGCTTGTGCTCCGCGCCTTGGGTTGGAGGCTTCGATCTGTAACGCCCTTCACTTACATGGATTTCTTCGCCTACAAACTCGATCCATCAGGGAACTCTGCAACGTATCTGATTTCATGTGCCTCGAGCATTATATTAGCAACACTGCATGGTAACACCCAATGTCTTCTTCTTCTTCTTCTTCTTCTTCTTCTTCTTCTTCTTCTCAGACTGAAACATGCAACGTCTCAGATATCGAGTCCTTGAGTCACTGCCCATCGTCGCTTGCTGCAGCAGCCATTATTCGTGCAGCCGAGGATGTTGCAGATCTAGCTTTGATCGATGCAGGGATTGCAGTGTCATGGTGCATCGGACTAACCGAGGTAATCTAGAAGCTAATACTTCATGCTGAAGATGAAGTTCTTTACTCTTAGCCAATGGTGAGTGGTGTTGTGAAGAAGCTATGAGATGCCAGTGCATGTTTTTGTAGGATGGGATTGGCAACTGCTACAGAATGATGCAAAGAGTTGCAGAGGGTGCTATGTTGAAGAACCCTGTGGTCAGCATGGGGTCAAGGGTCTCACCTGCTTCCCTCCCCCCTGCTAAAAGAAGAAGAAAGACGAGCGCAGGTGGGAGGATAAGCTAAGCTCGCTAAGAGTTGTTCTTATTGGTTTTTTGTTCAGATTCCTCAGTATTTAGAGAGGAGATTGGGTTTATTCAACAGTGTGTGTGTGTGTGTGTAGGATTTGGCTATTTGTGAAAGCCATGATTGAATGCAGAAGAGTTGCAGATTCCCAGTGGAGGGGGATCTGCCATTCTTCTTGTTTATGGTGGAGGGTGTGCTCGTGGTTAGTGGAAGCGTGTGGGGGCTATTGACATCAATGCCTGCATTCAGTGAGCCAGATGGTGTGTCTTTTTAGGGCCATTGGAAGAAGAAATGAGATGGCACTCAATTCGAGCAGCTTCGGCTCTCAAAATGTTCCACTGCTTCCCTGGTCAACATCGTCCTCAACCTCATCAATGTGTCTTCCATGGATACTTGTAATGTTTTCTTATTGTATTGATTCACCTTATTATTTTATGTTGTGTGATTTGAGTGTCATGCATATCAGTCAAAAGATGAGACAGCCATCAGTTTTCAGGCTGCAGATCTTTAAATAACAAGTATTCAAATAGACTTTTCTGTGCTTGAAGACTCTCCATGCAAATTAAAAATTGCATGTTATCCTCAATGAGTTATATACTCTCTCTCTCTCTCTCTCACAACATACATTTAGCTGCAGGATGAGAAACTCCATTTGCCACCCTAAACAGCACAACCTGCTTGCTTTCCTCCTTGATATCAGTAAGTAATCATGTTTGAGTTGACCATTGATCATATCCAACCCAGTGATTCCTACTCCTTCTATAAACACACAACTCAGTGACCAATAAAAGAAGAGTTAGAGGTGGTCAAAAGATACAGATCACTTTAACATAATTAAAGGAGTTTAAATAATCCAAACTAATAAAATGTTTCAGCCACCAAATTAAACTCAGAACTGCACTATACCTCCCATGCCTTGTGTTATTCCTTCTCCTTCAACAAAACCTGAATCTTCTCTTTTGAGGTGTGAGAAAGATGATCTGCAACAGTCCAGGGTGTGATCATGATGGTAGTGGATGAGAGAAGCACAACCAAGGGAGAGTCATTTGCCCCACAGGCACAGAGCTTTTGCTCTCTTCACTTCACTTGTGCAAAAAAGGAGAATGCTTTGTTGGACTATGCCCACCCTCCTACATTTATGGCAGAGTTAGTTCCTGCCCTGCTGCTAACAAATCTATTTTGGACATGGGACCTTTGTCAGTGAGCTTCAAAGCTGCTCCCATGGCCAGGTGACATGCAGCAGCCATCAATTTGCTGATGGTGCTCAGTTAGTAGGGTGATACAAATGAACCTACTTTGCAGAGTCTTCAGGTCAGTATGATGCAAGCAATAGGACAGGATATAATTCAACAGAGAAACCAGAGAAAACAATCCCCTTACAATCTCCATTTTGTTGAACTCATGCAATAAATGAACAAAAAAAAAATGGGACATGATGATAAGTTTTTCCATAGAGAGCAGAATTCATCTTAAAAGCCCAAAAAAGAAAAAAAAAGGACAAACCCAAATGCAAAATTTCAGATCATGTCTGAAAAGTAGTACTATCAGAGAATTTAATGCAGTGAGAATCTTGTCTTTGTGTGATCTAACTGTGTCATTGACTCCTGATTAATCTTGATGCTGAACCAGAAAAAAAGCATGGAAGGATCTCTTACTTCTATGTACTGGGCAGCACACACAAACTGTGTGTCAAGTAACAGAGAGAAGCATCCAATGTAGATGCTTCTCTTTTCACCTCTTTCTTTATCTCACCACACTCTTTTACCTCAGCGAGACACCCAATGAATAAGCCCAAAAGCCGAAGACCCTTTACCTCCCACACCAAAAGGAAAAGAGTGTTGGAGCATGAATTGTCTAAATGTGCTGCCTCTTTCCCACTTTTCACCCTCGATGGATCTTTGCTCAAAGATGGCCATCAGCTCACTGGGTTGCAGCTTTTGGAATCTTATTCTTTTGGTTGCAAGATCTAGCTCATTGTTCTTCTTTTTCCCTTCTTTTTGGTAAACGAAGGTTGGATCATGTTGTTGATGTTGAGCAACGGAGACAAAAGTTAGAATGATATCGGAATGCATAGATACAGTTTGATGATCCTTTTTGAGACGATTCCCCACAAATAGAGTTTGCTATAGATCGAGTCTTTTCTTAATAACTTTATCTTATCGAGAAGTATGAGTTCGGATCCTATTTCTATATCTCTATTTCATCTGAAGCTTAATATTTTGTATAATTTTTTTCTCTCAAATTTGTCTTGCATCCTACACTTGGATTCAGCTTCATGTACCAAATCTAATTCGACTTGTGAATGAGGCACATCAGATTCCTTCTTGCATTAACAATAACAACCATAATCCACAACTTGCACACATATTTCTTCAAACCATTCAAAGAAGTTTATAGGAACTCCATTAGTTGCTGGAACTATAATTCTTTGTGTCTGCTTTTGAAGCAAGTGAGATGGGGATAAAGTTGTTGTGCTCAATCATCAGGAGCCACCACCTACTCAGCTTTTCTGTGGTTTCATGGTGGTATGCATATGCAAATGCCAAAGACACTTTGATGAGCAAAAGTTCGAAGATGATGCATGCATTTAACTTCAATCTCAAGAACAAAAGCAATTCACTAGGACTTTGTTCCAACATCACAAAGGTTCCAGTAAAGGCAGTGCAAAGTATTCTTGATCAAAGCATGATAAGTGAACATACTTGGGAAAGCTGCAAGTTAGAATCATGTTATACTCATGGAATCTGGAATAGAAACCTGCAGTGAAAGTTTGAAGAATCAAAATCTTGTATCCATGACACAGGGAACACCTGCTATGAACAGAGCTACAACACTTTTCACAAGGTCTGGCTTTTAATTCACTTTGGATCTTCTATAGATTTTACTTCATCAAGTATAACCTAGTGATAAATATATATATATTTTTTATTTTCATTAAGGATTTTTTTTTTTCTTCCTGAAACTATAACAAAGGTGCAGGTGGATCTAGTTGATGCCATGCTTTCCCTTTTCTTTTTCTTTTGTTACAGATTTGGCAAAGTCATAACAATAGATCCTTAGGGAATATATTAGATGAAAGCAATCATTCTTTGAGGATTCATGTTCTTCAGACCAGAACAATCTTGCTTCATGATTTATATATTACATTTCTGCCTTAGATTTATCCTTGATTATTATGTTGTCTGGGATATGCTTTTCATCCATGTCTGCTAAATCATTGAAACCATAGGAGCATGAATTTGCAATTTGAGGAACATCAAGTTCCATCACTGAAATATCATCTCTCATATGGGTGAAGAATTATGCCAACTGGGAAAGATATATATATATAGATATTGAGGATGTTAGGTCATGTTCTTCCTAAGATTTCCACTGCAAATGATGTTGCAAGTCGACCAAGTTTGCAGGAAAGTTGATTGCATGCTTAAACTTTGGCATGGAAGATGTGGATGTAAAGCCAATGCACAGATCATAAGATTGAGATCAGCTTGTCTACCATGAGTTCCAATACCATCAGAACACAAACCACTTGAAGAATCATCGTAAGAATCATATGAAACATCTCATCTCATGTTCTGAGATCAGAGAGGAAAGCCTTTTTCACATCAGTGATCGATCAGCTTCCAGTTTCTGCAATGCTCTGCAGTGAAGGGCGCCAATGTCGAGGCCTCGCTGCTGACTGCTTGCTGGTCTTATGTCTATCCCTCTCCTGCTTTGCTACCTGAAAAATTCCATCACTGCGATCACTCTGCTACTGATTCATTTCAATGTATGGGAAAGAAAACATTGTATCATGAAACTATACATCGTGCTCGAATTCTCTCCTCTCTAGCCTGATCGAACTGCCATCCATCGAACAGGAAAGATGTACCTGATCTGTGATTTCTGAGTCCTCCTTGTCTTCTCCATCTTTACCCACCTGAACGACCTCATCTTCTGTTCCAATCCTCTGCTGCTGCTGTCTCTCCATCAGTTCAGCCCGTCTCTTCTTCATCTTCTCGATCTTCCTTGTCCGGATAGCCTTCATGACCTCTGAGTCAAAGAATTCAGATAAGAGATGTTACATGATTCGATCACCGTGACAAGCTTCGGAAGCTAAATGGTGAGCAAGAACCTTGGGAGGTGATGAGCCGATACACTTGGCCGAGCAATAGGGTGTCCGTGGCCTTGAGGAGCCTCACCCGGGTTAGCCGGAGGGTGCCGCCGCCACCGCTGCCGTCCTGCTTCTCCTCCGGGACGTAGAGGGTGATGAGAGCCACGTAATGGCCCGGGTTGTTCTTCATGACCTCCGACGCACTCGTGGGCCAGTAGAGCCTCTCCGCTCTGCCTCCGGGGTGTTGGATCACCGCCGCCGCTGCATCCGTCACCTGACAGTTCCCCATTCCTCCTCCTTGTCTCTTCGTTTTGGTGATGATGGTGGTGGCCACGGGCGATGAGAGTTATGGAAGCCGAGGCTTCAGCCGGCCACAGTAGCCATCGGTGGGCGGTGTTCCTCGGAGTTGATGATGAGAGACGGTGGAGGAGTGCGCGGTGTTATTATGAAGGAGAGGGTGAGGGCGGGCCCAATGGAGCAATTCATTGGTTGATACGTTATCTGACACGTATCATGATTTTTATGGGACCCCCCAAAACGCTTACATTTTTAGGTATTTTATTAAAAAATATTGAAATTTGATATGATACCGACTAATTGATTTTTATATGTAAGTTTTTTTTTAGTTAATTTTAGAAAATATTCTTTTGTCCTTCGTCAAGAAGACGAGTGATGAGAAAATATGGGTGACGTCACTTTACAATGAGCATAGGTGTCGGAGGTAAGACTAGTCCATGATTTAGTCTAGTTGACAATAAAAGTATATCCTCAAACGAAAACTAATTATGAGGTATTATTTGGTAAAACCTAAAGGTAAAATTTTTTTAGGACAAATACCTTATATTTTGATTAGCATTTCTTTTGATATAATTCAAAATAAGAGTTTTATCATAGATTTTTGGTATTGCAATTGATCATCAATTTATGTAATTAAGTCGAATCAAAATTATTATCAATAAGATCTTTGAAGGGTTTGAATTATTCTTTCAAATAATTTTCTAGTATCTCAGGTCATGAGTGTGTAGTCATTTTAGGTTTAATACGAAGATTAAAATAAAAATAGTATCTTAAATCATATGAAGAACTTATGTTTATAGAGTAGTGAGTATAATATCTTTATATTTTAAAAATATTCTTTTGTCAAGTTATTATTACAAATTTGGTATTGATAGATCCAAAATACTAGTATGAGACACATGAGGTGGTGACATTTTTAACTTAAATTATTATTATTATTCTATCGATTACATAGATTAAAAAAATATCAATAATTAATTATTATTATTATCATATATCAATATACGTTATTCATAGAATGCATATAATATCATTATTATGTATAAGTGCATAATGTTTTAAATGAACAATAACAACACAATCAAAAAATTTATTAGAGTATTTGTCCATCTTTTCAGTTTTAGTTTCAATATATTAATCTGATAATAAAAATGTGATGTTAAGGTTTAATATAGATTGACTTTTAAAATGAATGCAACACAGCATTTAAGATGGAGCTATCATATTGTTGGGGTCAATTTGGAACCTTGTACATAGCAACAACAAGATGACATCCCTTCACATCACCTGGTGTTCTTATCAGGTCAAACTTTGGAGGAGTGTGGTGGAGGGAGGACATGGGCAGGCATTTGATCATTAGTTTTACAACTCCCCTCAGTAGTGGCATTGCCTTTAATGTTTGCTCCCAAATCCAACCTCATGCTGGTAGAAGAAGAAACATAGTAGTGAAAGCTACAATCCCCCAAAGTTGGCAAGTTTGGTAGATGCCTTGACATGGAGTTTCATTTTGGATCAATACAATAGTTGTGGTGCATCTCTTCTTTTCCTTTCTTTAAGAGAAAGTAAAGTGATTATTTTTTAACTTGAACTTAGGTATGTATGATTAAATTATGATGAGAATCTATGTTTCTTTTAGCAGTCTAACAAAAGGACTTGTGGCATTCCCACCACCTGCATCCCCCCCCCCCCCCCATGTACAACTCATTAAACATTCATCAATCATTAAGACAAATCTCAGAAAAGTAGATTCAACCACCACCACTCCTACAATTTAGCATACAATATATATCATCCTCCTTTTTATCTTGTACCTGAGCTGGAGCTGGTTGCAGTGTTGGAAGGTGATGATCTCTTTCCACACCCCCCCCAATTAAATGGCCATTAATGAGAGCATGTGAAGTGCTGCTGGAGTTGCTTGCTGGTGGTCAAGAACTGAGGGAGGGAGTGGGTGGAGGGTGACCAGATGCACAATTCCAACCTCAAAAAGTTGTGTTGGATTGCTTTGGCACAATCTTATTCTTCAGGGTTTGTGGTCTGATGCAAATAAATATACTGTGACTCATCCTGGACTGCAAGTCTTTAGATTTCCACACAGCCAACTTTAGAAGAGTTGTTGGTTTATATTACTTTATGAACATTTTAGATGTCACCTCTGGTACACACACATAAAGCTCACTAAATACAATGAATCCTCTTCCACTGACATTGCACATTGAATACTTTAATTTTATGCCACAGAATTATTTATAAAATGAGGGAACATCCAATATTTAACTGCTCCTTCCAATAGGCTGGTTTAATTCAGCATCATTGAATGGCCAACCAAATGTTCATCAATGCACTAAAGGTCTTTGTGTCTTCATGGTGAACAACTTCTATCTAACCTTATGATGGGGTATATATGTAGGCTATTGAGTTTATGATTATTATTAGGTGTTGTCAACATGCATAGGTGCATGGTGATCTATCCTCTCAATTTGACAGGGTTCCAGTAATAACAAGGGACACAAATCAATGACAGTTAACAATAAATTGTCTAACAGTTAGCTGCTGTGGAAGAAGATGAGAATAAAAAGCCAGTTTTGATTAAGAACAGTGGATCAGATAGACCTAAGGACCTGCAAGCTCATGGCTTATCTGAATTCTCAGCTAAAATTATATGCCATATGATCTCCCAGAACTTACAAAGCTTACAAGAGGCAACAGATCATATGAAAGAAAGAAGAAAAGCTTTCAGTTCAAACAATTTGGCAAATGCATTCACATTTATTCTAAACCAAATCAGGTTATGATGGATGCTTAAAAAAGCTTATTTGTAGGTAAGCAACACACATGCACAGAAATAGAGAATTATGATCCATTGTCATGTTCCAAAGAGTTAAGAAAAGGAATACTATCTGTTCCAGTGAAGATGAAGTAAAGAACCTAACAGGCTAAAATTTTCCTTTTTTGCATTGAGAGTACTCTGTAATCATAGATTTGCTAGTCTGCTATAGTGAACATCCTTCAAGAATAACAGTACTTGTCATAGGTACCTTATTCTGTCCCAAAAAAGACCTGCCCTTCAAGATGAAGTAAAGCTGAAGGTCACTCCTAAAAGTTTCATCCAGATGACAAATTTCCACAAATGGATTTCAGTCTCCAGGTCTACTTGTCCGAATAAACAAACAATAAATTAGATTAATCAGCAATCCAGGGTGCCAAACAATAAACTCAAACCATTTCCTCAGAGTTCATAGATCAGATGATGCAGTTCACTCTTACAATATTTTTTAACTCTCACAAAAATAGATATACATGCAGTATAGTGTCATGTTGAATATTGGCATTGCTTAGTGGCAACTATACCATGTCACCAGAGAGGAAGCTGTATCCACATGCTGAACAATATCAAAATTTTACAACCTAAGTGGCTTATGCTGGAAAGTAATCATTGGTCAAGCACATTCAGTTCTGATGTCTCTGAAGTGTGAACTAAGACGCTATAGTTTTCTATACAAGATTTTTTCAAAGAAGATATAGCATGCAATCACAGTTGAACCTATATCACTAGCTGAAAAATTAGCTTTTCCAGATATGACAGATGCCGAAAAAGTAAATGAAGACCAGAAAAGTTCTAGTTATCTCAAAAGAAACAATTATGAGATTATAAGCATGGAATGTCAATATACAAATCAAACATATATTCATAGATAATTGTGAAAGGCAAACCAATTTGGATTCACTTGTACCACAAGAATTTTCTTTAGGCCAAGAAGAAAAATGAAATACACCATGACTTCGCCCAAAGAACTCTCTAAATTGACAAGATTAGACATACTCTGAATAACATCTAGCCTGCAGGCTCATACAGATGGAAAAAATTTATTGAGGTTAAATGGCAATGAGTAGAATTCCTCACTTCTTGTATCTGCCTTGAAGCTTCGGAACCTTTTCCACCAGTGATAACCTCTGTCCCTTTTTGTCGCATCATGATGCCTATGGAGGGTATTATCCAAGAAAAATGCGACTAAGCCAGCAACAAATGGCTTGGAAGAGAATATTACATTGATGATGTCATTAAACTGGAAAAGAAAAAAGACCAATGAGCACCATGCACAATCATATTTTAGGAGTGAGAGAATAAGTGGTAGTCGTTATGTCATAATTTTCAGCATACCCATCTTGCTTTAGTATGAACTGGACCATAACCAGCAACAGAGGTGTACTCGTTGAAGTACTGGGGAACTGACAGACCCATGAAAATGGATAATCCTAGGATGAACTTAGTTCGGAAGCTGTTGAGATTGCAGAACTGCAGAAAACTAAGGCCTGCAGCACCTGTTTCAGCAGAAAAATGAATTACAAACAACTTCATATGAGTTGTTGAGTGTTAATAAGCTGTCTCTTATTTCTAATACATACCAACATATGCAAAGAAAAGACAATACAGAGCTGCAAAAATTGGTGCAGGAATCGATGCAAAAACTGCTCCAAATTTTCCTGAATTGGCAACAAGACAGAAAAAAAATCAATCCATTTGATATGGTTAGTCTAATTGTATATATCTAAAGTCAAGTTCATGTGAAAAGTGCTTCTGTAACTCCTGACCTCTATTCTTGAATGATCTTAAATAACTTTAAGGGTGTCTTTAATTGCAGAATTGTCAACTATATTGCAATGTGTATCATGAATAAAAAAATTAAATGCCCAAAATTATAAATTAAATGTAACATATAGATTTAATTTATTAGGTCAAATCTTTATACATATAGATTTAAGAAGATTGAACATGATATGAGAGCAGCATTCATTTTGGTATTCCAGCTAAACAAAGCATGTCAAGGAGACTCAATACTGTTCATACCAAGTAGAAAATAAGATGTTGTACTTGAACACATATCAGAGGGATCCTTTTAACCAGATAGATATAAAGAACTCCATACAGTAAACAACACTGTAAGTTATAGAGCTAGGCAGCTCTGAGGACATTTTGTAGAAGATTAATCAATAAGCTAATGTGTGGGAGGCCAGCGACATCAGAACATGGACAGCTTACCAAGAACAGAAAAGAAAATCATGAATCCTGCAGATATTTGAACAACCCTTCGGCTGCCAATTCGTGTTAAAGCTAGTAAACCAGCATTTTCACTGCAAAATAATAAAATATTAATTCTTACAATATGGCAAAAGCTTATGACAAGGATTAGTCATTTGAAAGGAAAGTGAACCAGCTATTACTAAAACATGAAATTTTGACATACACTTACACGGATACTGAGGATCCGTTTGCTGTTCCAAATAGTCCATCCAACAAGATACCAATGCCCTGAAGCCAACACTTGACCGTTACATATTTGGGATGAAATACTTGGCAAAGTTTGCATGGCTTTAGGTAAACGGCAGCTGAATTTAATACCTGCCAACCAATACCACGACTGAGAACTGATGGAGGCAATGGTGTCGCACTTGCATATCTTGTGACTGCAATGAAAGTTCCAGTAGACTGCACAGACATTTATAAGAAAGAACCTTGTTGGGAAATTATGAAAACACTGCATTTGAGTAAGCAGATTTATGTTTATCTGATCACTATTATAAGATAGTGATAGTCTAAACCAGCATCTTAGTTCAGAAAAAGGAAAGATGAGATTTGACCTCAACAAGGGAAACAAATGAAGCAGCCATCATTGCAAAAGCTTCACCAGCATCAAATGTTGGTGCACCCCATTGGAAAGGATATGGAACTCTAATCCTATTTGTTGGCATGAATAAGATTTTAGAAGATACAAAGGTCGTTAGCACAAAGTTGCGATAGAAATAAGCTTACCAGGGAGAACCACCGACAAGCCCTGAACGATCCGTACGACAATGTAATTGTGTCTTTGGTGGTGAATGTCTATATGCTCCTCCCACAGTAAGGAAGTATGCATATAGCCATACAATTGCAACCGAAAGTATCACGGAAAATCGATCAAATACAGGCTTCTCTGAATGTAGAGAATGGGGAATGTACTGTTGGAAAATGATAATATCATTTATTATGATTTTTATAAGTTGCACTAAACATGAATGTAGAACATGAACATGATAGCCTCAAAAAGTTCAATGATAATAATACCTGTGAGAATATGACTAAAAGAATTATTTGTGGTAGCCCAATTTCGATGCACTTGGCAACCTGCAATCCAAATTTTAAAAATGAGAAAAGAAATAATAGGAAGAGCTTAGAAACTTATCCAGAAGCAAATTAGCACAAAAAAGGTTAGTTTGACAGTAGAATTTAAGTAAGTTCCACCAAAAACAGTAAATTATTACCCCAGGAAAACCAAGCTCATAAAGTCCGAAGCCAGCAAGTGCAACCAGAGGAACCACTGCCAGCGGACTTAAGAATCTGGATACTCATATTAAAGAAGGCAAGAGATCATTATGAACAAAAAATCACAGACATTGATGATAATAAAAAAGAAAATGATATTACCCACCTAGCTACATTTCGCCAAAGACCACTGAAACCGACAATAATTTGAAGGGTTGAAGCAACAATTAGGGCACCCTGGGTTCCACGCATTATATGCAAAAATCTCTGCATGATTCAAAGCTGATGAGTGAATTTGAAGAAAGAGCACAATGAAATGCAAAGTTCAAACTTGTAGCAACCTCGTGCGGATCCACAATATTACTGTAGCGACCAGCCAGGATAATAGAGATGGTTGGCACAACAAAAGTATAGGAACCTCCAATTACAGCAGGCAACCGTGTACCAAACAAAGTTTGGAATAGAGTGTTGATACCAGCCACAAACAGCAACGTCTGGACTACCTTGGCTTTCTCATCCTAGTTGTGATGATCACAGTTTTTAAAAGGTAAGGTACAATATGATAAGAAATAAACCACAAAAAAACCATACATATAACAAAAAAAATTCCTCTACAAACTGATTCATTCTTACATTTCCTCCACCCATTTGAGGAACAAGAGCAGTGGGGATGATAACAGTAGTACCTAGCATAACCAGAAAATGTTGAAAACCGAGAAGTATGGCCTCAGCTGCATCGCAAAGATCAAAGATAAAAAAAAAAAGAGTCAAGATCCAATTTTTATTAACCAGAACAAAATTGCCCATCAATTGAAATGGAAAACTAATTCATATAATGAAGGCATCCATGGAGAGCGTATCAGACCGTCAAACAGAAAATGTGAGCAAGACAAGAAAAATATGACCATGTAACAGGAAATAAGTACATTTACTTGTTTCCTCCGAAGAAGTGCGTTCAACAGGAGGAAATCACAGATGCGAAAAGAATCCCAGTGTCTTGAAAACCAGAAGAAAAAAAAAAAATGAAGGGTTTCAAGCAATGAGAATATTACTGTTGACAAATCAAAAGACATGTAACATATTCAAGCGACAATGCACACAACACCAGACAACATAAGCCAACAAGATTCACAGCAAAAGAAGTGGGAGAAGAAGCAGTGTTCCTCGGGAACAGGGGAGATCTTCCAGAGGCAAGAAGACGGGGGAAGGACTCACGCCAGGGAGGCGGGCTGGTGATGCAGTAGGAGACATTGGGCAACTGATCCTTCACCGGGTGCGGCTGCAACTCGTCCTGCTTCGGCGCAGGCGCCGCTCCTCCACCACCCGCCATCTCCTCTCCTCTCCTCTCCTCTCCTCGAGAACCTACTCCTGCAAGAAGCTCCAAGCCAGCACTGTGAAGAACCTCACACCCCCAACGCCAAGAAAAAGAACACATTAAGCAGGAAACCCACCAAGGGAGTCCAAGATCTGCAGGCCTGAAGCATCAAGATCCAAATTGCAGGGCAAGGATGAGGAAGAAACCAGTAGTGGTAAGAGTGGGAGAAAGAAAGGCCACTCAAAACTCTCCCCCCCCCCCCCTCCCTCACAACAGAAGTGTACTACTGCTCTCCACCCATCAAGCCACAATATGTGGAAAAGAAGAAGCAAGTGGGTGGGTGTCTCTGCCCATTGGTCTCATAAAGCAGGCGCACGCACACACACCCCAATGTCACCCATCTCTCTCTCTCTCTCTCTCTCTCTCTCTCTCTAGCCAAAGCATTTCTCATGAATGAATTCTCTCATTCTCTCTCTCTCCCAAAAAAACAAAATCTCATTCTCTCTCGATCAGTACTACGATGGATAGATTTTTGTGAGACTAATTATATATTATTTATTTTTTAATTTTTTTTATAATACTTGAATTTTAATAAAATCATTACTAGCGAAATGATCATCCGTTGTAACGACATCAATGCAATTATCGAGTAGTGTCACTTTACGTCTATGTCGATCCTGATATAGATATTACACGATTATTTCGTCGCTCGATAAATTTGATGGTGCTGACATAGTGAGAGACCTTTTCACTGTTCTACATCTGGGTTAGTGTCGATGCAGTTGTCGAGCGACATCGATCTACATTTGTGTCAGGGCTAATGCAAATGTCGAGCGATCATTTTGACAATTGCATCGACATCGATATCGACACAAATGTAGAGCGTTCACAATCTCTCGTTATCGGTCTCCTCATCTATATTAGCCATCAGCGGTTTCCAGCGACGTTGTCATCCTCCACCATCGACGTCTTTTGTCACCACTATTTAGATTATTTAAATTATTTTTTGCTCATATTTTTTATCGATAAATTTGACAATGTTATTAATTAACCCAATTGTGTGCAAACATTTCTCTCTCTTATCTTCTTATTTTCTATCATTTGTCTTGCTAGTTTTACACTAAATGTATAAGAGTGAATGATTAGTAAAAGATCCTCCTTTTTTTAATTTTCAGTTGGTGCTTCCTTTTAATTTATGAGTATATGTAAAATATATAAGGTGAATGTTTTGACAAATGTTATGTTATTATTAGCATAGAATTTAATTTTTTAATGTTTTTGTTCTTAAATCAATAAAAATACATATTTGAGACCTGATCAACATTGGCAAGTTGGTTTATATTAGATTTTAAATTATTTTAATTAGAACAAAAAAACTATTTGGAAACAACTTAAGCTATGTACAAATTCTTGTAAGGGATTATTTTTTGTAGTTACAATTGCCAAATTCTAATCCTAATCATAGATGTGAAAGATCAAATAAGATGAGATTTGAGCCTTATAATTCTCTAGACAGATGTGTAACATTAATGTATGACTTATAGATGATATATCACACAAGATGTGGAATCATAAGAGTTCTTATATATTGTGGAAAGTGCGTTAGACAAAGGGAAAAAAAAAAATGTAGATTAATATGACCATCCATTTCATATGATGTTGTGAGATCTCAATAATTATTATTTTTTAAATCGGAACGATAAAGATTATCATGATTAAAGCCACATAAGTCTCTCTTATGTTAATTCTATAATATTTCTAAAACTAGATTAACAAGAGCATGCATTCAACTTTTTTAATGCTACTTTTTATCACCTTCATACATCACAAGAAATCTTGATGCTCATTAGGGCCATTGAGTTCCAAACTTAACCTCAACTCTACTCTCTAAAAGCTTAAATTTTCTTGGAGGGCTGGAAACTTGTGGTTCCAATTCACCTCGTCAATGGGAAGAGTATGCTTTATCTTTCTCAGCTTCTTTGTCCTTCTAAGAGATGATTCCCAGTTTTTGCTTAAAGATCACCTCAGTTGGAATATTTCTTGCCTCAGCCTAACTCAAAGTGAGGGCAATGATTGCTTGACAGTGTTGCCATTATCCTTTTTGCAGCACTGAAATAAATGTAAGGTTGATGTTGTACAATCTGCCATTGAGACTCACACCATCAATGCCTTGGGAAACACATGATGATTCACTTACCTTTAACCCAATGCATTCATTTAATTCCTCAGAAAAATGTTGCAGGTAGCATTCATGGAAGAGCATCAATGAAGGTTTCTGTGGGCATCCCTCCTTGCCAACTCATTGTGCAGTGGGGATGTGAAGGCCTCTATCATAAATAAGAAAAAATAGTGTTTTGTTGATTTGGCTATGTTATTGGCTTGAAATAGTTAGATTCAGGTAAAATCAAGTCCACTTATTAGTATTTTGCTAATTGGAAGAATCTAATCCAAATCAAGTTGATTTTATCCTGTTTGCAAATGAAATATTGATAGTAAGAAATGACATACATAGTCAAATGAATTACATGTCTTTGTTTGAAGTGATAGCAATTGAAGTCAAGAGAATGGTAAGTTTTCTTTTAACCTTTTGGACTCTCTAACATTATTGAACTTAAGCCACCAAAGAAAGACTGGGGGTGAGTGTGTTCAAATCTTGTAAAAAAGGATTCATCTTTTTAAGACAAATTGGTTTAATTCTTCCTTCTCTTGGATGTTGTCAGTGTACTCAATGCCACTTGTGTTTGGGGTGCAATGACACCATAAAGTGAGTCATTGATTTCACCTCCAACTGCTTAAAATGCATCTATCTATCTCTGCACTATTGGATGTGTGCAAGAGTCCAAACTCATTGATTGAAGTACCCTACCATCATCATCACATTGGACTGACTGTGTAAGAAGGTGAGGAGAATGTGATTGCTCCAAGCATGGTGTGTGACATGCAAGCAATCCATCAGAAACCCATGATGGTCCAACTATTTTTCATGAGGATTGAATGCAAGAGTCCAACTAAGATAGATGCAAATAGGTACACCTAAAGGACAATTTCCATCCCAAGAAAATTATAAGTCTTCTGAATTTGAGGCATTCTTATTGTGCTTGAACAATTGTCCCTGTATTTTCATGTAACAGCATTATGAGCTTTAGCCACAAAACATGATCCATGAATGAATGGTTCACCATCTGAAGTCCAACAAGTTCACATACAAAATAAACAACCACAACCCATATCATCATTTCTGCCAAAGAAGGTTTAACATAAGCAGTTTAACAGACAAGTTGCCAATTAATGTCAAAAAAGGATGCTTCAGTTCATGGAAAATGATCTGTGCCACATGGTATTTGTTGTTAAGATGGACTGAAGCCTTCTTTGATTCAATGAAATTTCCAAGTTTGCTAAATACCAAGCATTGCTGGAAGCACATCCTTCAAGATGGGAATTTGAAATCAAGCTAGTACAACTCGATTTTTCATGATGAAGCAAACTGTAGATGCTTATAATGTTGCTCATACAAGGTGAAGTTAACATAGACACAAGGTTGCTATAACATATCCTTAGCTAAGGGTTTAGGAACTAAATCATACACCTGAGCTCAATAATAATATACAATGATCAGAACTGGCCAGAGCCACGAGCTTGCAGCCTTTTCCTCTCCAATTCAAGCTGTGTGGGTAGACAGAAACAAAGAGAACTACCACCATAAGTAACAATATATTTCATAAACTAGAACATTTCAAAAATAAGTCAAAAAGTAGTTACCACTTTCTTCACCCGATCATTGGCAGCAGGCGTTCCTCCAGTAACATTTTCCGGGAGATATGGCATGCTGACACGGACTTCATTCATAACAACAATGACAGTCTTATCCCAGTGGACAGGAAGCCTAACGTATTGGAAGTTCGTTTAGCATAGCGAGACCAGAAAATTAAAGACCACATGGAAATAAACCACACAGCTCATGTCCAATATGCTACTATAGTTGTATCGGATATCAATAGAAAACTGTTCCTCTTGAGATCCTAGAAGAATGCTAACAGATTATAGCATAACACAATATTTAAAATCTTGCAATTACACACAGTGGTTTCTGAGATTCAGCATTGTAGACAAAAAAACCAGCAACTATATATTAATCAGTTCAGGACCTCAGCCATCAATTACCTAAGAAACACATCATGCAGCTCCTAGTAGTTACATTCTTAACATGAAATATGAAGATATTACAATGATCACCACACAATTGTTATACAGCAGTAAGAATGAGTAGTGTACTCATTGTTCAATGGCCAAGGAAACATGAATAAAATTTTGTATGGTTATAATTTACTTTTATGCGACATGTTTGTGTGTACACATTTCATATATAAAAATACACGCTGATGAAGAAATCAGAGAATATGACATATATGAAGAGAGAGAACGTAGGCTTTTACAGGATAAATGAAATTACCAAAAACTACTGTCACCCTTATAACCCCTATCTAGATATTTCAAATCTTCTACCAGGTTCAAGTTTCAGGGAGACACTACATAACTGAAGAATAAATGTTATGACCAAATTCTCTTGCAACAAAAAAATTTCCAAAATGATTGCATCATTTTGTTAAACAATATAGCAAAATCCAACAAACAATAGCATGTTCAAGGTCACTAATGGGAACACTGGAAATATAAAACCTGAGAAGACAAAAGCAGACTTGAATGAGTCAGAGACAATGAAGAAGTTTTGTGGTTTATGCTCAACATCCTAATTACTTCATGAAATTTGGCTATGTATAGACTACGTGGCTGAATTTTCTACAATACCTTGGCTAGATATGTAGATCAAGTATGATCAAATCAAGTTCCTAAATCACTGTCTATTTAGTTCAAATGGGGAAACAAAGCAGATGATTTCAGTATCAAATGTGAAACTGGAGTGTGTCATGACAAGGACATATCAAAGGAAAGAAGAATGTCTTAAAGGCAATACGTTTCAAGGTAACTTCAGCATAAAAACAAATTGGGTTAAATGATATTGCTTTAAACAGATCTACTCTATGTTCACTATGGTAAAATTGGACCTTAACTCAATTGGCATAGTTCACACTTGGACAAACAGTGAATTAATTAATATACCAATCACAAGTTGAATCAAAATAACTTTCAATCATAGAAGAGAACAAAAAATGGGATTACAATTCAAATGTAAAAGCAAAAAGATTATTTTTCTTTGATCAGGTTCTAATCTTTGATTCATTCCTTTACCATCAAAATCTATTTACAAAATTGTCCTGAATCCAATCACAATATTTTCTGTAAATTTGCATACAATCCTTAACAAACTGAACAACTGGTACATGTCCCACATCTGGATAGAACACAATGAAGAATCAATTTATTATTGCAGCACATAATTTGGACTCTTGCACAGATGCTTTAAATCTATAATTTTAACTCAGATAGACCCGCTTCAAAAATCTTAGACGGAGCTACGGTTGGAAAAAGAGGAGGTGAATGCATCATTCACTATTCTAAGTGCAAAAGATCAATTAAAAGAGAGACTTTAAGGAGGACAATTGTTTCTCACGTCTTAGACAATGCATCAAAAATACTTTGAGCCTCGCTAGTGACCCCAACACCAATCCGCTCAGCTTCAATCTCTGCTTGTCTGTACAACATCCACAAGCCATTTTACAACAGAAGATATCAAAGACAATCCATTGAATTGGAAACAAAAGGAAAGTTCAAGTTTTTCTTCTAAGTTCATATCTTAGCCTGATTTATCAAAAGGAAACTTGCACAAGAATTTTGGTCTTTCAAATTTTAATGCAACTATCACAGAAAATATAATGAAACGACTATCTCTATAATTAATTTCCTCTCAAAAGTTCATCTTTTTCTGAAATTCGCAGAAGCAAAACGTAAAACTTGGATGAGAAAAAAAATGAACCAACACCTCAAACAAGCCTCTTCCCTAGCCCGGAGACCGGCAAGATCGATGTAGCACTTGTTGAGGTCAAGGGGGTCCTCCGCTTTTTTCAGATACGTGAAGTCCTGGATGTAGTTGGCGTTCAGAAGTCGAATTTTCCTTTGAGCCCCCGCATTCGAACTGCCTTCTTGTGAGCATCGTCGAATCGGTCAAAGACAACGAATCAAGATGACAGGGAAAGCAACAAACTAAAAGAAGAAGAAAAAGATTCGATCGAAGAGTGCGCGAAGGATATGGATGACGAGGATGTTGGAGGGGCGGTCGTAGGCAACGATTTGGCCTTCGATCTCCTCCCCAAGAGTTGTTCTCAGGCAGAGGACGCAGCCCACCGCAAGCTCCTCGCCGCCGCCTCCCTCCATGTGCCTCCTTCCTTCTCCACAGCTTCCCCAATACAGAGCACCGTTTGATGAAACCATAAAGCCCATTGATACATACGATTTCTATTTGCTTACGTACATTACATAGTACTTGTACATGTATACTGTTACTGTTACCTGTATATAAACCGATCCCAATCCCGTGTTCTATCCAAGACAAAAGAAGATAAGAACGCTTCTTCCATTGGGTGAATTATGTGGGCTCCATTTACATTAGACAAACCACTATTGGCTCTTGGATGGGTTGGTGTTAGACTGGAACATAGGAGCTGCGACCGGTTCACTCTCGCCCTTTCCCATTTCACGGAACCGAACCGAACCATGTCCGGCTCTCCCTTTCACCCCTCTCGCGTTGGTCGCGCAAATATAATCCATTTCTCTGCCTCCCCATACGGTCGCCGAGAAGAGGAAGAAAAAGCCAACCAAAATCCATCTTCCGGTTACGACCCTTGCGATTCCAATCCCCTTTCCCTGTTCGATTGCTTCCTTCCCCCTCCATCACCATCGTCATCATCCTTTCATCTGCCTTTCCGTCGTCTCCCATAGCCAGTCTGTGCGCGGTGGGCGGAATTAGGGTTTCCTCCAGTTCGTCCATCGGGGGTCTTCCGCCGCTGGATCTAGTGTTTGGAGGCGTCTGCTCGGTTTGATTAGTTCGGTTATTCGGGAATTGGCAGCGATTGGGAATTGATGGTTCGCGCCGGAGGAGGGATCGGAGGCATCCAAATTGGGAAAGATGCAAGGCTATGCATGGGAGGGAAGGTGAGTGGAAACGGCGGCGGCATATGCGGCCGGTTCCTCCGCCCGGTGATATAGTAGCGTCAGCATCTGCTACCCTAGTTCTTCGGCCGCCGGCGGTATCATCAGAGATCCCCTCGGATTCGTTCTTAAAGGTGCCTCCTTCCTTGAGTTTTTATCTAGGAGAACGGAACTTGGAATTGACGATGGACAGTTCAATAGTGGTTTTTGTGTTGGTTGGATATTTTCTTGCTTTTTTATTGTATATCTGTGGAAGTTTCGTTCGCACGTCATGTTTTTTTTTTTATAATTTTATCAAACGTATGGTTGTTAGGTTCGAATTAAAGATGAACACTTAATATGGATTGTAACTCTGACAACTTTTGCACTAGGTCGCTTATGTAATTTCTCCATGCAGTGAGAAGATTCAAAAAATTTAGGAACACCTACAGATGCATAACGTTTTATTCTGTTAGAAATCTCTTAATTGAGTAAAGGAGCATAACAATAAAAGAATTATTTACTTTCACGAGGTTGAAAAAAAGCTTGTGTTTCCGTCTCTGGAGATGGATTAGAAGCAGTTCATGTTTAAATTAAGCTTCCAACAGCACATTTGGATTTTATGTTCATTTTGTTGCATTATTTAACACAAAGTCCTATATGCTGTCGATCATATTCATTTGTTTTGGTGGGCTCATTGTAGTTTACACAGCTGCTTTGGGTAATTGAGTTTCAGCTGGATGTGTAGCAAGCCTTTTTCTCTGAAGGTTTCCAGGGGCTGGAATGCTGGAATAATTCACATTATGCTGAGAGTTTTCTTTACATTGCTGTTGAATATAACAGATAATATATTGACTTCTAAAAATGATGGAATTGTGGTAGGAAGATATCCTAATTTGAATGCTTTTTACCACTGTTGGCTGGAATAATTTGTTTATGACTATGTATTTGAGAGGTTATGAACTTGTTATGAGATCATGGTGCAACCCAAACTCATCTCAATGGGTCTTGAAGACACCTAATAAGATCTTAAACAGATGTGCGAATTAGATAGAGCCTTAGGTTTGTACTTCATATATGTCCTAATTTATTAGGAGTGGTCAGCTAAGTTACTTAGTGTATTGTTGGCTAAATTTTCTATTCTCTAGTTGGATAATGGATTCCTAATCAAAACAAAATTTTATTGCTGTTTTCACTTTCAGGAACAGCATCTGTAGTATGCAGATGTTAAGAGTGGTAGTTTCAGTCCTACAGTAACTGCAAACTTGTTCCCAAGTTCCTTAGCAGATGAAATCATTATTGAAGCAAAAAACACTTTTCTTGACTTGCAGCACCCTTGCCTGCCTTTGTTTAGGTGAAATGACCTTATAATTGATTGATATTAGAATTGCATGAGTCTTAGACTCTAATTGGTACTGTAGCCCCATTTGGTCCTTCCCTATAGTGGATCAGAGATAAAGACAGTTAAGTATGCAGATAATCAACTCTTTGAATTTGAAGGATCTTGAGAATTTCGAAGGATCAATTGAATATCTGAATAGGGATGTATCAAGGTTTCTTCAGGTGAGTGAAAATTATGGGACTGAGGAGGATTATTGAGGCCATTATGAAAGAACAAGAATATTTGTCCCTTTCATCAGATTGAGGTATATCCCTGGATCTCTTATCTTCTGTGGTCAATTTTGTCGACTTTTGTTCAAACATATTGAAAAGTCAAATATATATGATCCTATGTGTTAAAGATGCAGAACATTGTGCCTCATGTCTAAGTACTTAGATGGCTAGAGCATTCAGTTGCCTACCAACAGGCTGGATTTTTTATTCCCCAGGAGTGTTTTTGTATGCGTAGTTGGTGCCTTGTGTGCAATATATTTACGCATATAGGGAAGGAGTGAGAAAAGAGAAAAGGATTTCATAAGAGAAATACTACTTGGTTTCCGAATAATGGGACACCGTTAACTTGAAATCCGTGGTGCAGTAGCCTGTTTCTGTCTTGAATGACAGGTTGCAAGCCCAGTTGCTGAACAACCAACCTATTGGGCACCCGTAGCTAGAATTTATGTTCTCCACACCAACATACATGCTATTTGACACAGCAAAATATCGTGCTTGAAGGGTGTGGAAAGTAGGAAAGAATTGAGTCCCCTGTAACCCTGCATTGGTGGAAGTCTCTTGGATTGGGTCACCAATTTTTTAGAATGATAGTCCTTGCATCTTTTATTTAGTGTTCTCCTCAGTCCTTGTATCATTGATTTACTGTTCTTCTGCATTTTGCATGACACTGAGTTTATTTCATTTTGTTCTACTTTTCTTATATCATCTGGTTCGTCACAGGATGGACGCAAAATTCGAGTTGGTGATTGTGCTCTTTTTCAGGCTGGAAATGCTCCGCCTTTCATTGGAATAATTCGCCAGTTTTCAAAAAGCAAAGAAGATTATCTTAAGTTGTGTGTTAACTGGCTTTACCGACCTGCTGACATTAAGCTTGCAAAAGGCGTATTGCTTGATGCTGCGCCAAATGAAGTCTTTTACTCTTTCCACAAGGACGTGATTCCTACTGCTTCACTGCTCCATCCGTGTAAAGTTGCATTTTTGCAGAAGGGTGTTGAACTTCCATTAGGGATACCATCATTTGTCTGTAGGAGAGTATACGATATTGCTAATAAGCGCTTGTGGTGGTTGACTGATAAGGATTATATCAATGTGAGTTTTTTAATATATCTGTTAAAATTTCTTTTTGATGGTAGTGTTAGGACAAACCATTCTTAATTCTGTCATTTATATTTGTGCACATATCAACCTTTTACAGTTGTTCTTCCTCAGGAACATCAGGAAGAAGTAGATCATCTTTTAAACAAAACTTGGCTAGAAATGCATGCAGCAGTGCAATCAGGTGGGCGGTCACCAAAATCTCTGAATGCTCCTGCAAGCACACGACAGTTAAAATCTGGTTCAGATAGCATCGAAAATAGTGGCACTTCCTTCTCTTCTCAGACCAAAGGAAAGAAAAGGTTGAGAAGTGATCAGGCTGTGGAGCATCTCAAGGGAGATCAAGACACAGAGCCTGTCAAGCGAGACCAGGTAATAGAACCCATCAAGCGAGAACATTGCGCTAAATCTGATGATGGTGATTTTGTTAACTCTATATCTGACAGCATGAAGACAGAAATTGTCAAAGTAACAGAAAAGGGTGGGCTTGTAAGCATGGAAGGGGTTGAAAAATTGGTGGATCTCATGCATCTTGATAGAAGTGAGAAAAAAATAGATTTGGCTTGTCGGATAATGCTTGCAGATGTCATTGCAGCCACTGATAAAAATGATTGCCTTGGAAGGTTTGTGCAGCTCAAGGGAGTGCCTGTGTTAGATGATTGGCTCCAGGAGGTACACAAAGGAAAGACCAGTGATGGGAGTAGTCCCAGGGAAAGTGACAAAATAGTTGATGATTTTCTCTTGTCCTTGCTTCATGCACTTGAGAAGTTGCCTGTAAACCTCAATGCTCTGCAGACTTGTAACATTGGTAAGTCGGTGAATAATCTTCGCAATCATAAAAACCTGGAGATCCAGAAGAAAGCTAGGAATCTTGTTGACACTTGGAAGAAACGGGTTGATGCAGAATTGTCAAAAATTGATGATGCAAAATCTGTTGGATCTAGCCAGCCTGTTTGCTGGCCAGTCAAGCCAGGTTGTTCTGATGTTAGTCATGCAGGAAATAAGCGCACTGGATCAACTGAGGTTGTTGCTAAAATGCCCGTTGCTCGGTCATCGGCATGTAAAGCTTTGTCTAGCAAGCCTGGAGTATCAGATTCTACTATGAAGTCAGTTTTTCCTGCATCTGTAGCAGTCAGTTCGAAGGACCCACATGGCAAAACATCTTCTAGTAATGGGGGTTCAGAGTTGATAGCTGCAGTTGTTAAAGAGGAGAAGAGCAGTGGTTCCAATCAGTCTCAGAACAACCACCAATCTTGTTCTAGTGATCAAGTAAAAATAATGGCTTCTTCCTGGAAGGAAGAAGCAAGGATTTCAACAGCTGGATCGGTGAATACTAGCAAGCTAACTGGTGGTTCATCGCACAACCGAAGGTCAAGCAATGGGATTCTAGGAACAAATTTATCAGGAATTCAGAAGGAAACTCATTTTGGGAGGTCTGGTTCTGTCAACAAAGTTATGACATCAGAAAAAGCATCACAATCTGGACCAACATGTGAAAAGCCACTGGACACACTTGTTGGTGATCATGGAAATAGCAGCAGGTTGATTGTCAGGCTTCCTAACCCTGGTCGAAGTCCCGGACATAGTGCCACTGGATGCTCTTCTGAGGACCCATTGGTCATGGGCAGCAGATCATCGTCACCTGGTGTTTCAGATAACCAAGACCATACTGATCAGAGAGTGAAACGACGGAGTGATGTTTCTTGTTCTCATATTGCCTCTGAAACTAAATCAGAGTCATGGCAGGGCAATGATGTCAAGGAAGGGCTTGTTGGATCTGAAGGTGTGAGATCACCAACAGCTATTCTTGATGAAGAACACAGCAGAAACATTGTGGAAACTGGGAATGTTGCAGATGCTACTAGGACTGCCTGTTCATCACCTGGGAATCAAAATGGGGTTTGCTTGACTGAACAAAGGACAAGCTCTTTTAGTTCTATTCATGCCTTGGTAGAAAGCTGTGCCAAGTACTCTGAAGCTAGCACTTCTTTAGCTGTTGGAGATGATACTGGGATGAATCTACTTGCTACTGTGGCAACTGGGGTGATTTCCAAGTCTAACTTAAGTTCACCTGCTAATTCACTTGGAATGTCACCTGAAATAGAGGACCCATGTACTGGTAATGAAAATTCCAGAAAGAGGTTATCAAGTGATGATGATATTGTCCAGAGGAATGTCCGATGTGATGAAGCTACTGATGCTGGCTATGAGAAACAAGAAAAGAATGATGGTTCTGTTTTAGCTATGGATCTGTTGGATCAAGCAGGGTCCAACATCACGGGTAACATAAGAAATGATATTCAAAAGCAGGAAAGTAAATCAACCATTGACCCAACAACACAATCTACTATCTCCTGCGTTGGTCATAAAAGTCTAGATTCTCCTATGAAATTAGAGGTAAATCTTGGGGAAGAAACAGTTGATGGATATTTTGCTGTACATAAAAAAGGACAAGTTGTGGAGCATGATAGTGATGGAGCCTCTCCACTTGAAGGCAAGCAACTTACTGGTAGCCAGGTTTCTGATATCTGTACAGATGATAAGCCTATTTTGACGAGTCCATCGATCAATGATAACAAATCTTTTGAATGCTATCATAAGAAGATTGGAGTTGACAGTATGTGCACTTCTGATACTAAAATAGGTGATAGATGTGATCTGGATGCCGCTGCTTCTGGTAGAAATTCAGAGATGTCGCTTGTTGGGGAGCCTGTGTCAAGTCCTGTGGCAAAAGGAGCATTAGGTGGTGCTAGCTCAACTGACCAGCAGCAACCTCCATCGTTTGATGTTGTAGAGGAAAGTGTGGATGCCATTGCCTCACTGCCTGTTGGAAGTGTTCTGTCTCCTAGTGCTGCTGATGACTCTAAGTCTAAGAAGTCTGATATCTCAGGAATCAGTCAGTTGGAGGACCAAACCAGGGTTTCCCATTTTGATGAACCAGTAGGATCAGCTGCTGCTTCTCTTGTCATTGCGGAGAGTATTGGAGATACAAAAGAAGTTCATGAGAGTCATCCAGTTGGATCAACATTTCAAGAAGGACCACATACTTCTACAACTAAAGAAATTGAGAATTCTGCAAAATCGTCCAGGACATCTGGGTTTGATGCAGATGGAATGGAGGTGGTTGCATCATCTGCAGAGCCCTGCTTGTTGCCTGTTCCTGCTGAGCAGGATGTTTCCAATAAGCTTGAATTTGATTTGAATGAAGGCATTCCTGAGGATGATGGGAACCACGGCCAGCTAGATATGTCACCTGCAACAATATGTTCATCTGCAATTCCTTCATCCAGCCTATCTCCCTTTGCAAATCCCGTGTCAAATTGTTTGCCTGCCTCAATTACAGTAGCAGCACCAGCAAAAGGGCCCTTTCTTCCACCTGAAAATTTGTTGAAGGCTAAGGGTGAGCCTGGATGGAAAGGATCAGCAGCCACTAGTGCATTTCGGCCAGCAGAACCACGAAAGGTGCTGGAGATGCCAGCCAATGTTTCAGATAACCCGCCATCTCATGGTACGGGAAAGCAAGGCCGTCTTTTGCTAGATATTGATTTGAATATAGCCGATGAGAGAATTCTTGAAGAAACAGCCTCTCAGAACTCTGTTCAGACTACAGTCTCAACTGTGGGATTTGTTAGTACTCATGATACATCTACAAGAACTGCTGGGGGAGTTGATCTTGATTTAAACAGAGTTGATGACGATATGGAAAATAGACAGTTCTTGTCAAGCACGAGCCATAGATTGGAGGTGTCTATTTTGCCCATCCGTCCTGCATCTGAAGGATTCCCTGGTGGAGAATCAAATGTTCTTCGGAACTTTGATCTGAATGACAGACCAGGCCTTGGTGAATTTGGTGCGGAACCCGTACCGAGGGGCCAACTGGCAAACAAAAGTTATGTGCCATTTTTAGCTCCTGTTGCAGGTCATAGAACAAGTAATTCTGAGTTTGGATGTGTATCATCATATTTCCATCCTAACTCTTATCCAGCTGTTGCTATACCATCTTTCTTGCCTGAGAGAGGTGAGCAATCTAATCCAGTAGTTGCAACTCCAGGATTCCAGAGGACTATGGGGCCAGTAACTGGTGTTGGCAACCTTGGTAGTGATATTTATAGGGGCCCTGTACTTTCATCATCTCCAGCGGTGGCGTTTTCTCCTGCTACAGCATTTTCTTATTCCAACTTGCCCTTTCCTAACAGTTTTCCACTTGCCTCAACCTCTTTCTCTGGTGGTTCGACCCCTTATGTTGATTCTTCATCGGTGGGTGGTTCCTGCTTCCCTGCTTTCCCTTCACCATTTGTTGGTCCTGTTGGTGCTGTTTCATCTCATTTTCCAAGGCCTTACCTCATAAGCTTTCCCGAAGGTAGTGCTAGTAATGTGTCTGACAACAATCTGAAGTGGAGTAGACAAGGTTTTGATCTGAATACAGGTCCAGGAAGTGGAGATATGGAAGCAAAAGACGAGAGATTACCTTCAGCATCAAGACAACTTTTAGTTGCATCTTCCCAGGTTTTCATGGAGGAACAGGCAAGAACATATACTCTGCCAGGCGTAGGTTCAAAGCGGAAGGAGCCTGAAGGGAGTTGGGATGCAGACAGATCTGCTAAGCAACTATCTTGGAAGTAAGGAGACCGTTGGAGAACCCATCTTATCTGTAGATTCAGTCTGGTGAGTCACTAGTTTATTGTCTTTGTTATGGCTGTGAAATTGGAGTGTTCATTATACATAATTATGCTTTATCATGCAGGCACAAGCTTATGTGGAATTTCTTTTCTGTATTGCTTTTTCACTAAAGTCATACACACACAAAAGCTCACATACATCCTAGTGTTTGCCTTGAGGATGACGTGGGAAACTTTCTAAGGGGAACCAAACCTTGCTGTAACTCATGTAAATGTTGAGATATGATTCACTTCTGAAACACTTTTCATGCTTTCAGAGGATGCTTTTTTTTGACATGTTTCAGGCTTTCAGGTAGGTTTGCTGCCTTTCTGATGGAAAATATATATGGCGGGCCTTCAATATATGGTGATGTTATCTAGATATTGCATTTTGGTTTTGTCATCTCTTTCTCTAATGCGCATTCGGAGTTCATTGGATCTGTTGAAGGCATTTGTCATCATCTCTCCTTGTCGGTGGTTCCTGCAGTATATCATCTTCATATGCTTTTTCAGAACCCAGTTTGTCTGTTCTGCTCCTGCATTTACTTGTGTTTTGTATTTGCTCTGTCAAGTTTTCATTTAAACCTGTCTTGGACATAAATAATTCGGTGGGCATGGTGTCCAGTGGAGAAGTTGCAAGTTTGGTTTTCCTGATTGATTGACATTGTTGGTCTTTTTATTTCTTCAGGTAGATGTGAAGCAGTTTGTGATTCTATGGTTTTCAACTCTTGCAGTGATTAATCATGTTTAACTTTTTCCCCAAGACAGCCTGTTGATTGAGAATTTGCCGCATTTTGACTTCAAGAACAAACTTGGATTTTGCTGAAGACATGACTTTGTTGATACCGAACTAATTTTATGTTAATCTGACATTATAGCTAAGATCGAACACTGTTTTATTTGTATCATGTATTCTAGTTAGCCAAATCTTCATGACGTGTTTTCCCTGACTAGGTGACTACTGTTGTTGAATGGATATGGTGCTATTCTTTATCATAAAGTTCCAAGTTAACTATTACCTGGTTTCAATGAGTGAGAGACACTTTTGTTTTTTCTGCAGTAATCTGTTTTTTTATTTTTTATTTATTTTTCCATCCTTTGATGAATGCCCAATAATAGACAACAAGAGCAGTTTCCAAGTTGGCACAGTTGTCTTGAGCTGAAACTTATTTTGCTATTCAGTCTGGCAAACATATGTCATGGAAGGCATAAAATGCCAATGATCATGTTGCTTTGGGATAAAAATTTACATTTGGTACATGATTATGTGAGCAGCCAGGATTTTTAAATACTTCAAATACTCCCATTTAAAGTTTTTTTGGCTTCTCTCTTTTCCATCGTGCCTCCATTTGCTTGTTGTCACTGTATTCAAGCATCAACTTCAGCATCGACACTTGGTTGGTTGCTGTGTTATAGCATGCTAATGTTGAATGAACTATCATTTGATGAAGCATTGGCAGGGTTTTTTGGCTTCTCTCTTTTCCATCGTGCCTCGATTTGCTTATTGTCACTGTATTCAAGCATCAACTTTGGCATCGACACTTGGTTGGTTGCTGTGTTATAGCATGTTAATGTTGAATGAACTATCATTTTCATAACAAATGTTTCAGAACTAATTTTTCATCATAATTTTTTACATCTCTATTGTGTATCAATTATTCCCAAAAAAAAAAAAAAAAAGGCACTCCAGAGTGTGTGTATGTATGTATATATATATATATATATATATGAGAAATAATTAAACAAACACAAAGGCCTTGGTGCCATTATTGCCAATTAACCGCAACAACAAGTGCATCCTCCACAACATGAAACCCGGTGACCATTCCAAAGGCACACTACTTGGGCTTGGATTGAGAAAACATCGTCGTCGTCGTCGTCGTCTCGTGCGGCATTAGTTAGCTTGGATGATCGTCGCAAGCTGAGGTATTATTGACCGTGTCATCGGATGGAAGCGGCAGATTTTTGCACATCAAGTGCTTGCGTCGTTGAAGACTCAACCAGATGAAGAAGCTATCGGTCTTAAACACCTCGTAACCCGCTTTCCTGTACATCTCGAAGGGGCCCTTATCCACCACCCTGCAGTGAAGGTATACTTCGCTTTTAGCCTTCATTCTCGTTATCAGCTCCTCGCATGCCTCCAGAAGATGCCAACCGATCCTCCTCCTGAAACGTGATCGAACTTTTAAGGGTTCCTACAATGAGATGCCCGATCAATGGAAGGAAGGCAGAGCAGAGTTGGCACCTTCGCAGCGACTTCCTGACGGCCATGTTGCAGATGTAAGGGCAGTCAGGGGGAGGGTGGGGCGTCGGCGAGGCGGCATTGGCTCCGCGAGCGTCGAACGAGATCTCGGCGGTGCACGCCAGCTGCGCTGCCCCCTCGGCGTCCCTCTCCTTGTAGAACCCGACGAGCACCGCCACGTGCGGTTCCAGGGCCCGCCGCTCCTCCAGGTACTGCTTTACCAGGAAGGCGATGAGGTGGGCGTACCGGACGGGGACGAGCCTGGACTCGGAGAAGGTCTCCGCGAGGAGCGTCCCCGTGGACTCCAGCTCCCCCGGTTCCACGGGGCGGATCTCCAGGACGCCGCCGCGGTCGAGCTCCACGATGCAGCGAAAGTCCCGGAGGACCTGGAGCGCCTCGCCCGGCTGCTCGGGGGCGTCCGTGCGAGAGGAGGCGGTGGGATGCGTGACCGACAAGGAGGATATGCGGCCGAGTAAACTGCGGAAGATCGAAGACTGGCGCTTCTCGGGGGGGAGGGAGGTGGTGGCGCCGGCGAAGGTCGTTGAAGGTGCGGAGGGAGAGAGGACGCAGGGTTGGATGGTGGAATCAAGAGAGAGGGAAGGACTGGTTGGAGGACAAGCCATGGCGTCCTTCCTATTCTTGTTTTGCTGATGATGGCGAGAGAGAGAGAGAGAGAGAGAGGAAGAGGAAGGAGAATATTGTGACCTTCAAATGCATGCATGCATGCATGCATGCATGGGCGGGTGTGTATGAGCAATGGTTTCTAAGTCAAAAGGGTGACTTGAAGATTACTGATGGGATATATTCCATCTTCTACTTGGTCACAAAGAAAGATGGAAGCATATTACTTGCAGCAACAATGATTCCTACATTGTGCAACAAAATATTGGATTAAGGTGGTGGGAATAGACTCGGTTGCAAACAAACATTTAAGCATCTTAAAAACAATTATTTTTGCCACTTTGCAAAGATATTGCACCACCAAATTTAATTATTTCTATATACCATAAACTTATCTTGTAGATCCTAAATCTAAAGCCAACAATTCCTTATGGATCTTTTGGAAGATTAATAAACAACGCATATATATATATATATATATACAAATCATATCAATGAAATGAGAATATTAAGTTAGACATGTAAAATCAATCACCATGAAAGATTAGAAAAATATCTTCTAAACAATTAAAAACAACTTTAAAAAAAAAAAGAAGAGGGAATCCTTTAAGTGATATGAATATGTAAAAAAAAAATCTTCTTTAGTTATTAAAAATTATAAATAAAGATTTAAATATTATTAATTTAGGTAAGAATATTATTTTGTATATAGTTAAAATAGTGATGAAAGATGCATGTAGTTGATTCCAAATAAGTGAGACATATTATGGCATAGATTTCGTTACCTACTAAAGTGATTCTTCTCGTTTGGTATCACAATTCATCAACGAGACCCAACTAAATTTAAGGACAGTGAGACCTAAAAAGTGGTCTTCTTTCTTTCTAAGCTCATGGAATTTGTGTACTCGTCCTGTAAGATTATTTCACATGGAAGTAACACTTTTAAGACTTTCCATGTGATTTCACATAAAGCACTTCCATTGCTCTCTCTCTTTTTTGTCTTCATACACCCTGTAAAGATCCCTACATGAAGCTTCCCATCAACAGGAAAACAAAATATTTATACACTGCATTGCTCAACATAGAGCTAACAAAGTATCTCAGTTTTAGCTTCACAAAGTTGTTTGGAATTAAACTTATTAAAGGATCTTAAAGATTAGAAAAATATTTATAAAAGTACAAGATAAATTGATTATTAATTCTTTAAAGAGTTTCTTATAAAATAAAGATATATTCTTAATATATTAATGTAATGTTTCTTTCATGATTATATATCATAAAAAAATATAGAGTTTATAAAATTATAAAAAATATTAAGAGAAATATAGAAGATTTAGTCTTCTCCTACTCTTCCTTAGTGTGATAACTCTATCCCTTCTTCCTATCGTCTTCGACATTTGGTATCATAGCTATGACTTCATCCTCAAGCACCTTCCAACTTCATGCCCCTAGATTAATAAAAGAAAATTATGACATATGGTGCATCCAAATGAAGGTTCTTCTAGGCTCCCAAGATGTATGAGAGTTTATAGAAGATAGATTTGTTAAACCAAGTCTAGCATAAGAAAGAGCAATGAATGCAGAAGCAAGAAAGCAAATCAAAGATAGAAGGAAGAAGGAGAAAAAGGTCTTGTTCACACACAATCTACTAAGGCTTGATGATACAAAGTTCGAGATCATTGTTTTAGTAAATACTTCAAAAGAGGCTTAGGAAATGCTTCAAAAAGCATTTGGTAGTGTTGATAAGGTAAAAAAAATTATGTCTACAAGTTTTACAAACCTAGTTTGAAAAATTATAGCAAGGTACTTTTAAAACTATTTCTGATTATTTTAGAAAAAATATTTCTATTATTCATCAAATGAGAAGAAATAATGAACAAATAAGTGATCAAAGAGTAATAATAAAGATACTAAAATTATTAGATTCAAAATTTTATTCAAAGATACCAAGCTTACTCTTGAAAATAAAATTGAATCAAATTTTCAAAGAGGAAGAGGTCGTGGACAGAGAGGAACGAAATCAAATCAATCAAGAATTTTCAAACAATGAAGCTGGTGGAGAAAATTCGAACCGAAGAGATGAAGGTTATGGTCAAGGACGTGGCCGAGGCCGTGGACATGGCAGAAATTCTAAAATATCTGAAATACAATGTTATATTTGTAAAAGATATGGGCATTACTCATTTGAATGTTATTATAATCCTAACAATCAAGATGATAAGACAAATTTTGTTGAAAAATAATAGAAGAACGAAAATCAAGTTTTGCTAAGGACTTATGATAATTTGAAGGAAGATCCGTTTATGACATGGTATCTAGATATAAGAGCTTCAAATCACATGTGTGGTATTAAATAATTATTTTCAAAAATGGATACAAGTTATTCTGGGAACATTACATTTGATGATCTGTCTCAAATACTAGTAAGAGGCAAAGATAAAATTATTTTTGGACTCAATAATGACAAAGAATTATGTATTTCAAATATTTATTATGTGCTTGATATGAAAAATAATATTATGAGGACATTTACTTAAAAAATATTATAATATTGAGATGAAAGATATGATTTTTTTAATTTATGATAAGAATAAGATATTAATCTCATATATCAAATGATGAAGAATATAATGTTTCCTTTGTATTTATGCATTTTTGATCAATCAAACTATTTAAAGACTGATATTGATAATATTTCTACATTATGGTATCTTAGATATGCACACTTAAATTTTGAGGTCTTAAAATTTTTAGAGAAATTTAATATGGTGACAGGAATACCAAGAATTGATCGTCCATTAAAATTATATGAAGTATGTGTTATGGGTAAGCAAGAAAGAAAGCCTTTCAAAATTAGTAGAACAAAAAGAGTATGACATCGACTTGATCTGGTATACTCGGATGTTTATGGCCCTATCAGCCTAGTATCACTTGGAGGAAGTATGTGTTTTCTTACCTTCACTGATTATCATAGTGGCAAAACTTTAATCTACATGCTAAAGGAAAAGAAATAAGTATTAAATAAATTCAAGAAATTTAAAAACTTGGTTGAAAAACAAAGTGGTTATAAGATAAATGTTTACGAATAAATACAGGTGGTGAATATACATCAAATGAATTTAGAAGTTTTTATAGAAATAATAAAAATTTATATCAATTTATGATGTCATACACACCTCAACAAAATGGTGTCTCAGAAAGAAAAAATAGGACTATACTTAATATAGTCTGATGCATGTTAAAGGAAAGAAAAATTCTTAAAAAATTTTGGGGAGATGTTATTGCTTATACAGTTTATTTGCTACACAGGTTTCCAACAAGTCGAATTAGTAATTCTACACCAGAAGAAGTATGAGCCTGCAGAAACCAAGAGTCCATCATTTAATAATTTTTGAAAGTGTTGCATATGTCAAGATACCAGAAGAAAAGAAAACAAAACTTGAAAATAAAAGTCAGAAAATTTATTATGTTATGCTGAGAATTCGGTTACAAACTCTACAATCTTGTCACAAATAAAGTTGTGATGTTAAGAGATATTGAGTTTAATGAATAATAGATTTGAGACCGAAAAAGTAATGAACAATATAAGAAAGCTATATTGTTAGAAGAGGATGATATAATACAAGTAATTACAGAAGAGGCTTTACCAGAATCATCACCGAGGTCACATGATTCAAAAACTCTGATTATAAGAAGGACAAGACCGATTTAGGAGTTATATGATATGACTGGAAGAATTGATACTAACAAAATGAACTTTCTTTATTTTATCTTTTTGATCCATTAACTTTTTAAAAAGCTTATAAAAAAGAAAATTAGAGACAAGATATGAAGGAGGAGATTCATGCTATCAACAAACATGATACATAGGAGCTTACTACACTTACATAAGATCACAAAGCGATCAGTGTTAAGTGGATCTTCAAAACAAAAAAAAATGAACAGGAGAGGTGGAGAAATATAAAGCACGATTGGTCGCAAAGAGATATAAACAACAATATGAGATCGACTATGAAGAAATGTTCACACCAGTTGCTCGATTAGAGACAATAAGATTACTTATCTCTCTAGTAGCTCAAATGAAATAAAATTTTTTACAAATGAATGTCAAATCAATATTTCTTAGTGGAGTTCTTGAAAAAGAGGTATATATTCGATAATCCCTAGGTTTTATTATTCATGAAAAAGAAGACAAGATATATAAGTTAAAGATAGCTCTTTATGGGCTTAAATAAGCCCCACGAGCATGAAATTCTCATATAGATGCTTCAACAAATTTGAAAGAAACTTGGTATGTTAGAATCTAACAAGTTTAAGGGGGAAGAATATTGGAATTAAACTTGTTCAAGTATCATAAAGAGATTAATTTCATCACAGAAAAGGTTAATTTCATCAAGAGGAAATACTTATGGAAGGTCAAGTCAAATTAGCTATTGATTCTTGAAAGAGTTTCTTAAAAGAGAGAGATTCATTCTTAGTACATTAATATAATGTATCTTTGGAGACCATATAAACCCTATGTGTTGAGTCATGAAAAATATAGATTTTATGAAATTATAAAAATATTGAGAGAAATACAGAAAATTTAGCCTTCTCCTATTCTTCCTTAGTGTGATAACTCTATCCTTTCTTCCTATCGTCTTCAACAAAACTGACAAACAAATTTCTTGGTGAATAGCTCACAACAACGACGACAATGAATATTTACATAGCACCATACTAGCAGTGTTTCCAAACATATACAACGACTACTACTTCATGGTAGATGCTTTAAGAGATCAAGTCGACTTTGCGTTCCCAATCGAACGATAACATCTGGAGGACATCAATTGTCTTAGTTAAAGTTCCCAATTGAAACAAAGTAGCAACCAAACACAACTTACAAACCTGCTCTATCCACAGAAAAGCATAAAAATTGTTCTTACAAGATGAAACATTTACAACTTGCAAGACCTTCTACACTATCAAACTCAGAGCCGATGCAGTCTCGGTCCATGTCAGAGGAGCAAAACAGGATATATAATTTCCTGTCAGGAGAGGCTTCAGTTAAAGCTGCACAAAAGCTTCATCCTACATAAGATATTCCTGCAGTTTCAGCACAAGTTGGCTTAGGTGCAAATTTTTGTGAGAGAATGCAATGCTTTTTAACTCTTTCAGTATGCTTTTGGACTTATACAAGCAGCAAGCAGCTTCTTAATCCTTTTTTTTTTTTTTTTGTATCAGCAGAAATCATTGTTGCTAAATGTAATTTCCTCCAAAAAAATTAAAAAAAATTTGATACTGCCTAAAGATTTACTTGAGGTTGTTTCTACCATCATGCACAATTTAGATAGCATGCAAACATATGCAGTTGGATTGAGCTAAAAACAATAGAATACTCGCTTAAGACAACTCAAACTCGACATTGTTGCTGTGGATAACTAAGTTACTCTCCATGATTAAAAACTTAACCAGACAAGCCGTGAAGTAATTTTATGAAAGAGGTTTCATAGATGACAAACCTTCTGAAAAGCAGCTTACATTTGATAAAAGAGCAGCGGGTTTATCAAAGTATTAAAAGAGAAAAAGAATTCAAATTTTCATGTCCCTTCTCAATAGAGCTCTTCCTTCCTAGCTTAGTTCTTGTAGATATCTTGTTGGCAAAAGACCAGAGGTTTCATAGTTGCTTTCTGGACACCGGACATTAACCTTATGTCGCATTCAGTTATAGCCAAAAAATTGGCAACCCTGTTTCAAAGACTACTCCACTTTTGAGTACCATATACAGTTCTGAGCTTGGGGACAATATTCAAGTAAATATACTAATGAAAACTATAGTAAGACTACTGTACCTTTCACTTAGCTTTGGTTGATCAGGGGAGATAGGTCATGCTCAACTATTAATTGCTTAAACTCAAGTCTAATTATCGGAAAAATAGTACCTAAATGGTTGCGAAATAATCCACGGTTATCCTTATAAAATTATCAGGTCCCATTTAGTGGATTGATAGCATCTCTGGTTTTCACACTAGAGAAGCTTTTGGATACTGTAGATCAGATGTTCATAATTAAATAAGCATGGGAAAATTTCAGAAGTTATAAAGTCGGTTCTATCACATTTCAACCATACGACAAGAAGAGCTCGCATGACAAGGAAATTATGCAAACGGGTTGACTTATTCATGAAAACTTACACACGCAAAAAGAAATACCTAAAATTATCAGGTCCCATTTAGTGGATTGATAGCATCTCTGGTTTTCACACTGGAGAAGCTTTTGGATACTGTAGATCAGATGTTCATAATTAAATAAGCATGGGAAAATTTCAGAAGTTATAAAGTCGGTTCTATCACATTTCAACCATACGACAAGAAGAGTTTGCATGACAAGGAAATTATGCAAATGGGTTGACTTATTCATGAAAACTTACACACACAAAAAAAAATACCATATTAGATAGAGAAGAGAAAGCTTTTGGATTGGAACATCAGTGATATTGAGAACAAATAATAATAGCAGAAAGTATGTGTGATAACTTGTACGAATAATACACTTAGAGGTTAATAGAACATGTTACTTACAGAATTGAACAACCTCCTGTGGACTTTTTCTTCCTTTTCTCCTTTTGTTTTGCAGGAGGCTGGATAACTACTTTGATGGCAGCATCAAATACTGCCTTGACATTCTGCAGATAGAGAAGTTTTGTTATGTGTTTGAAAGAATATGTTGACAACAAGCTTGAGAAAATAAATGAAATTACCTAGGTAAAAAAATACTGCATGATGAACTGTTCTTGGCTTAGCCAATGAATTTACAATAGAAAATTTTGAGACTAACCTGCTGGGTTTTTGAACTGCACTCTAAGTAAGATGCAGCACCAATCTTCTTTCTCAGTTCCTCTCCCTGTCACCAAGAATCCCAAACCAACGGAGCAGAATAAAATTGAAGTACACTAGGTTTATGATCGGTAAATGCATATGGCACCTGTGCAGTAGTAACAGGAAACATCCCAGGATGATCTGCCAAATAGTGCTTATCTTCACGAAGATCTGCAGAATGCATATTATTGGTGGTTGAAAAAAGAAAGCACCAAGACAAATGTAAATTGGTATTAGAGACATGCATACATAGCAAAGTCTAGCCAAAATGTCTCCAGACTTTTTCTTTTCGGTTTGACTGTTGGAGATACATGAAATTATCATTCCCTCATCAGGAAAAAGGAACAAAGGAGTAAATGTGTGGCATCAGCCAGTATATTAATGGATGAGGTTCTGGTGATATATGTGTCCATTTACCCAGGTTGGTGCATTGGCCCCTCGTTTCGGGTACTCCCTGGAGAATATCCCCACAACACATTCTGATTTCCCACTAACTTATCAGTTCAATGTTTTCTTCTAAAGAATGCTCTAACAAAACTAATTCATTTGGGTATTCCTTCCCTTACTAGGCCTGGAGGAGTTGGGTCTTATTTCTTTATGTAGATTCTTTCCTAGTCAAGAGAACCGCAAGCTTTCCGGCATCTTGGTGCGGGTTTAACCATCATAACTTAAAAGAGTCTGCTCTGCTTCCTAATGTCTCTTCTATGATTAATGATAATATGGTATGAAACACATTCTTCTATAGACTGACTTGGGTAGATGTTCAGCCATGTCATTGGGCCTCGATACTAAAGTTCAAAAAACAAAGTAGATAAAGACTCAATTGTGAGTGATCAAATTCTGTACTCCATGATTCAGCTATGTTTGTTGTATAATAATTCTCTATTACATCTGTTACCAGACTGATCTGCTCTGGACTCATTGATCCTAGCAATACATGAATTCATATGACTAGCTTCAACTTGCAACACTTAGAACTCAAAAAACAATGATTAATTGTTCTATAACGAAAAAACAATCCCATGTCTACTGTCTAAGCAATCAGCACAGATTCCTGACTCCAACAAACACATACAAGTCATGATCAAGAATTGTTCAGATGCAATATCCTCTGATACAGAGAACATCAACACAAGTCAACAATAAAGAAAAGCTTCTCTGCTCACCTAATTTGGTGCCAACCAACAGCAAAGGGACTCCAGGGGCATAATGCTGCAGCTCAGGTATCCACTGGACGCCATCAGCGCAAGAATTAGAAGCTTGGGGAATGAAGTATTAGCCTGAAATCCACACATCCATCTTCCTAAATCTTTCACCTTTTTCACTACATTCTCATAGCTGGCTCGGCTCACTAGTGAGAAAGCCAGCACGAAGACATCTGCCCCTCGGTAGCTCAGTGGCCTCAGTCGATTGTAATCCTCTTGCCCTACAAAAAAAACACCTAACAAATCATGCCTGACCAGAACAAGATTGCAGCAAAGGTCATGCGACAATAGGGAATTCATGTCACCAGCAGTATCCCAGAGGCCCAGATTCACCGTCGTTCCGTCGGCAACCACGTTGGCGCTGAAGTTATCGAACACAGTGGGCACGTAGTCCTACAGAAGAAGGATCGCAGAAGGGAAATCAAGAATCAAGAAACCCAAGCAACGAAGCGAAGTTCCCAAGAAGGGAGGGGGGGGGAGGAATCACGGTTGGGAACTTGTTGCTGGTGTAGCAGATGAGCATGCAGGTCTTGCCCACAGCTCCGTCCCCGACGGTGACGCACTTGATGAACCTGGAAGCGCTTGATGACATCCCTCCCTTGCTTATAACCCAAGGAGACTGGAAGGAGAGGAAAGAGGAGAAGCAAAGGGATGCTGAGGCCTTGCTGCTGCTACTGCTGCTTTGTTAGGACCGTAGGGATGGGGAAGGTGGATCACATGACTCTTACGACCCCTCCTCCCAGCTAGCTTTCAATGCGTGGTCATTTCTGGCGAAAACAGACACTGTTCCTCCCTGTCTCCATCCTTCAATTTGCAATCTAACATCCTGTGATGAGTACACAGGTAGAGGAGAATCTGGATTCCTTTGTCTCTCTCGTCATGGTTCAACACTGACCCATGAGTTAATATAGTTAGAGAGAGAGAGAGGCACAGTGAAACGTGAGTGTCATAAAAAGGAGAGCGAGAGCGACAGCGAGGGAGAGGTGGGATCGACATGGTGGGCTATAAATGCAAGTGGAGGAGTTGCAGTAATAAAGGCAGCTCGAGGACGAAGAAGACTTAGACTGGGGGAAGCGTTATTATTATGCTTGGGGGGAGACCACATTGGGCTGGCTTAGATTTTGGCATCTTGCGAGGGGAAAAAATTGAAGACAACATCGATTGATAGATTGAGAGATAGATTTGGAACTGCTTCTATTGAGCTGGATTTTGTGTGTTTGTTGGTGCTAAAGATTCTATTACTCTACGTTAGATTATTGTACTGTGGAAATAAGATTAATATACTCTTGCTTCCATCATTGCAGGATCCAAAGAAGTTGAAGTTGGATAGGATCTTAAAGGAACAATCTTACTGTTGTCCTAAGACTCCCTCCTAATCCAATTACTCATTTGGTGTCATCCTCTTCTAACCAACATAATATGTGTGTTTATATCATATTATGTTAGGTTTATGATTGGATAATGATAGGGCAAAAAATGCTTACAATATATAAAAGATACTTCAAAGTGTAATGAGAGGGTAAGCCTGCCATGGAAACATTGTTCTTTTCTTCTTTTATCCAGATGATCAATAAAAAAAATCAAAAATAAATTAATAGAGGTTATTTTAATTTCTATATTGATCATTAATGTGAAAAAGGAAGAAGAGGAACTCTCCACTCTCCATAAATTAATCAACAAGTTAGAACTGGAAAGATTTATGATGCACTCAAAATTCACAAACACCATTTTGAATCATGGCATTGTACCTCTTGCTTTATTTCTCTATTCTCCTTCTCTGCATCTCTTTTAATTAGGGAGAATAAGACCTTAATTAGTAGTGGTCAAGCAATGTCATTTTTATGATCTGAGGGATGGTATGAGAGTACTAATGTATCAGATTAATGCATTGACATATTAATTTCGAATGGAAGTCATGAAGAAGATGTGTGTAAAGAATTTGCCATTCCTAATTCCATTTTGAGTAGAATGAATGCAAAGACAATTAAGAGCTTGTTGTCAAGATCTAATAAACAACAAAATACCATCAGCTTTATTCTAAAAAAAAACATCATTGGAAAAAGTGACACAACATAGAATGTGAAGCCATCACCAGCTGAGTAAATAACAATCAGACTGAGGTCTGAATAATCAATCATTTATGAACTCCTAAAACTTCATCTGCTATGGAAATCTAGAAATCAAGCATGTGGATAAAAAACTTCAAAAACATGGTCAAAAGCACACTGAAGTTGAAGACAGTGGAACATCATAAAAAAAAAAGCCTTGGTTTTCTTGCACTGGTGAATATATGATGTGAATACATGAACCATGATTTCTGGATCTGAAATCTTCATGACAACAAATGTTGTATTTTTGTAGATGCCTGCTATTAAGAGCTTCATTCTGATCATAGGTAGAGTGAGACTCTGCTTCCTTCATTGTAGCTGCCTCTTTCAGAGTTATGTTGAGTGATGCTGCTTGTTAGGCATCCTTTACCAATGGCTTCAACACATTGGCTGTGGTTTCACATGCTGATGATCTCTTCTCATTTGGTAGCATTCAGGTTGAATGAGAAGCAAGTTCTGCAGATGTTCCTTTTTCCTGGTTTAGTTCACCTAGCATTGATTTGTTTCAACAATTAGCATCTCTTGTGGGCTACAATATTAACTTAATACTTCCATAACATCAAATGAATTAATATCTACTTTTTTGGGTGAGCAATTCCCAGCTGGGCCAGAAGCTAATGAGAGGGCTGGAATAGGTGGTTTAAGGTTCTCTGGGAGTTTGGAGAACACTACATGGATTCTAAGAAGTCAATACAGGTAGGTGTGTAATTGGCACTGAATCAAGATCCATATTGTTCTCACCGCTGCAATGATCCATCTAGCTCGATCACAATGGAACTATGATGGCCAGCTTGGGAGATCTCCATGGTCTGGATCACTTGGGCTGTGGTTTCTGCTCCATCAACTCTTCCTTCCTACACTTTCATGGAACTCTGATGTCAGAGGTCGTCTTGTGCTCACTCCTCCAGACCTCAATCTGCTTTCCTGTTCAGAGATTAAAATGCTTGCCTTCTTCCATATTCTGGCTATGTGTCGAGAATTACCAGATCAAATACTTTATAACCCCCCTCCACAGGCATCGGAAACATACAACCAGTCCCAGGCCCTGTTCTCTGTCCTTCCTTCATGTGCTTGGAATCTCCCTCCCTCGGTAATGGCCATGTCTAGTGCTCGAAATGTCCAGGTTATGTTCAAGAGTGATGAGGCCTAAACTTGATGCACATGCGGTTGTCTCAACTTGACAGGTTGCTGAAAGATAAACGCAAAGCCAACTCTGATAGCTCCACAGGTTCTTGAGAAGAACACTACTGTGCTGTGTAGCCGCCATGCCTGATGCTAGTTTGCTGAGGATGTCTTTTCCAAAACATCACCACCTCTTGTTACATGTTTTGAGCTTCCACCGAGCAAAGCTTGCGGAGCTGAGGTTGTCTCGGACATGACTGTGCTGAGAACGAGTGCCATCAAGTGGTTGACTGACATAAGCATTGGTACCAGTAAACATCTTCCAGAGAGCCCTCCCATGTGAGATTGGGAGGACTTCACTCCTCTGTCCTCGTTCATTGTCTGTTTAGATATGGCATCAAGCTTGTAGTTATGAGCAGAACCAAATCCACAATTAGATAGCTTTCATCACCACTCCTGTGCATGAACATGGTTGTCGCTATATCCTGCTGTAGCCTATGTTGTTGTTGACGTGCTCAACGATATCCAGTACTCCTCAACCTTCGCTTCAGCTATCACATAATCTTGAAATCAGCTTGTTCAGATGCTTGGATGCCAATCATTCGATGCAAGAAAGCTAAAATGTGATGCAGTACCAACTGTTCGAATCCACTTTGTTCTTATTAAAGCACCCCCCCCCTGAGTTGTTGCTGTTAGGAGGATCAACATGGGTTGGCTTGATGATAGATACCTTTTCTTTTCGTGTTAGGTCTCTCCTTTATAATTGTCCTTCATAGTACACCTGGTGTTTTGCGTGCAGCATCTGAAGTGGAGCTTAATGGTGATACTGCTCAGAGACTCACTCACCTTTTGTTTATGTGTTGAGACATTTGTTGTTCCCCAACTTCATGTTGTAGACAGATGATCATGTTCTGCATAATTATGGACTGAGATCTTCCACTTCAGATCATTATCTACCTTAAACCATGTACACTGGTTCACTCACCAATCTCCTCACAACAGTTATGTTCTTTCTTTGCTGATGTCCATATGCTTCCCTCAACCATAACCTCTCACTCTGCCATAGACAAGAATCAGCTGCAGATATCACAATATAAGCCTGCACTACCATCATTATCAGATTTAGGGAAACAATTTGAACTTTGCAGTCTACCTTTTGATGAAATAGAGAATCCAGTGCTCCTCTTCCCCCCCCTTCAGGTGTCCTGTTCAGGGAGCTCCTTTCCCTTATGTGATCAGGAACTGCATCAGTTGATGCCATTGTTGGCTTTTAATGTGATTAGGTGTTCATGTCTTTGGCATCAGAGCAAGTACTTAAGATTGGCTCATTGTGCTGTAGACCACCACCTGCTAAATGGATGGGAATCAAATCCTTGCTTTGGTCCACTTGACAATCTATCAAAGATGCTGAGGGGGAGCAATAATTGGAGATCCATCACTTAACCCCTGATATGCCATCATCACCCATTAGAGGCTCCCATTCCCTGCATCTCTCCTGACAACCTGAAAGAGTTGTTGTTCCATGATTGCTATTTGGTGATGTGATGGCATTTCTTTCACTTGCTTTCTTATGGAAATCTCACTTCATCTTTCTCATGCCACCAAACCATGGACTCCACTTCCTTGTTGCTTGGTGAGGAATCCATCAATCAAGAGTGCCTGAGAAAGAGAGGTCCATCCAATCCTTGGATGTCATCATAATTCTTTTCCACCCATGTGATGTCCCCTCTGTAAAGAGGTGGATGAAACCCAAAAGGATGTGTGTTGACATGAGTTGACAGTGGGTTCTAAGCACAACACAATATGTTGATACTAAGGAAGGCCAGTGGATGGAAAAATGTCAACTGGAATGGCTCGGCTGAGGTGGAAGTTGGGAGAGGCTGGCCATGAAGAGGGCCACACTGTTGATTCAAAGAATCTTCTTATACCTTTACTTTAATTTTTTTTTTAAAGAAAAGAATCCACAACTCATATCAAGTTATGACAATAATGCATATCATATGAATATAATTAGACTATCTCCTGATTGAACTCTGCATGGTCAATCACTAAATCCCACCTAAGCTGCACAATCATAAGACAACAACAATGAGTAAAAGGTGGAAGCTCCAGTATCATGGTGAAGTGATGTGTAGTAGTACCATGGTGCTCATAACTTGTCCTACAGCCAAACAGAGATTCTTATTCCATCCTTCTGATGATGTGCAAGTCCCATTTCAGTGCCTAGAGAGAGAGAGAGAGAGAGACAGAGAGAGAAAAGATGTAATCATGGAAAAAGGCTTGCTCCTTATTACCAAAACAATGATAACCATCTAAAACCAAAATCATGATTAGTCTAATCAACAAACAACAGTAGATCAAATCTACTGGGAACAATGAAGTTGCTAAGATTTGACTATGTTCCACTTTGGGCATGCATCCAAGAATGAAGCCTCAGATCAAATGCTTAGGATGGTTGGAGTTGTAACCATCACCATGGGATCCAATGACACTGCAGCCATTGATCAGTGTGCTATGTCAATTATCCAACACAAAGCATCAACCACTTTCTCACTTTTGTTCCCCCCTCTCTTTACTCTTTTTTTTCCTCCAAGGCATGCATTTTTGACTGGGAGAAGGATACAACCAGGGCTCCATCAGGTTCAGACGAGCCTGGCATGGCAAAAGAGAAACAGTGTACAGCATCGTTAGCTTATCATCAGCACCAGCAATGCTCCTCAGACTCCAGGTCAGCCTACACTGTCCCTGCCTGCACTATGATCTGCAACCTAGGGTTTTTTTTTTTTCATGGATGAGATGAACACTGAGTTGTCAAGGCATAATGATCTCCAAATGAAGATTCTGTACTTCGATAGGAACTCCTGTATGTATCACTCCAAGATAAGTGTGCTGGAGGAGCCAAGAAGACGGGGAAAGGGTGACACCATCTTTTCATTGAGGGAGTACATGGAGCTTTTAGAGGCCGAGACTGTGACCACACTGGACAAGTCGGAGTTGGCAGCAGTGGCTTGAAGCAGCATTGACCGAAACTTACTCACCCTTGTGATTCCGTCTTCTAAATGCTATAGTCGTCTACACATGCATTTGAACACCTCAAATCCTTCCGCCGAGTTCCTCCATTCTTGGACAGCATTAAATAGTGGGTGCCTCACAGCACAGAACTCCTGCAGAACTTTGACCTACACCAGAACGTGGAGGAATGAGAGGGGACAAGTGACCAAAGGTATGTATGTCCACAGATGAGAGAGAAGTGGAGGACCGCTGATGCTCCATCTGCATTTGGAAAACTTAACCCTATCGCGTTTCTTGTATGAGAGTCTCCCAAACACTGGTTAATGCACTGTCCAACGTTTGGTGCCTTGAAAGGATCATCAGTCTGCAACAGTAAGTCACCCATGCAAGAAACATACATCTAACCACTTGAATCTGTGCATGTCTTGGTGATGATTTATTGCATGCATGCACTGAGATCTGAATGCTATTAGCGCAAAGTGTGATGATGCAAATATCAAGACAAGTGACAGAGAGACACAGTTGGCACTGCAATCAAGGTTCTTTGACATCAGCGTTACAGGAGTTTGCCATCAAAGACAGACAACTCTCTCTCTCTCTCTCTATGTTCCTCAAGTTACATGGAGGGACAAAAGATACTAAAACTCAGGGTTGCCTGCCGTAGGGTGAGAATCCCAGGCTCCTCTATGAAATCTTGCAGTGTGATTTATGTAGATTGATTCCTGAAGGTTATGGGATGGCCAGAGAGAGAGAGAGAGAGCAGTGTTGTCTATGAAGAGAGAGAGAGAGAGATGGGTAAGTCCACCGGGTGATACATGGCCAGACTCCTCTGCCATTCATTCCTTCCTCCCACATATCTACCAACCTCTCCATTTCTTCCAGAGTATAAAGAAGATATCTCATCTCTCTAACGTTAGATCCATACTGGAAACTTTTTTTACCACTCTCTGTACCATAATCAACGTATCCATATAGTTTCTCTTTCTCTCTCTCTCCGTCCAAGAAAGAGGACAGAAGAAAATTATTAAGAAAGAAAGGCAACGCACAGCAGTCCTTGTCATGGACAAAGCTGGCTGTGCTTTGGATGGCACTCATTGACCAGGTCTTGGGGATTTGTACCATGGGCATCCTTTGATGAGTTCCATGTAAGCGTCGAGGCGATGGCATGATGGGGATGAGACCATAGGTTACGTGTGATGATGGTGCGGGTCAAAGAAGCCCGGGACTTGCTGGCTATGCTTTCCCTGTCAGAGGAGAGGGGTAAAGGGGGATACGAAAGCTGCAGAGATGATGTCTCTGAAATCGCTCTTTGGTCATCATGCAATCCCAGGGGACAAGGGACACTGCTCCATTTTCCAATGGCTCACAGGTATCTTTCTTCTCTCTTCCTTTTAACTCACCCACACTGAGCTTTCCCAGGTAGGCCAAAAAGTACAGGGCAGCAAACTAGCTTTGGTGCTTGCTTTCTGCTTTGACATGTCATCCATGCCAAGGAGATGTACCGCATACACAGGTATCACCATGGACACGAGAGACTGGACTCTCCAACCCCACACCTAATGCTCGCTGAAGGTTCTCGAGTACGTAACCACTGGATGAAGCAATTGCGTGTGCAGGAAGAAGTCGGTGGTGTCTCAGATGAGCAAATGGTAGCATTCACCGGAGAAAGAACTCATTCACCTTCTTATCTCATCGGCAATGGCCCAAGTCGGAGAGGAGTGCAGCCCATGTGATGGCTTCCTTGTAAACTTGCGGTGCTATCCACCGGTGGCGTAGGAAAAGGATAGGATTAGATATGTCCGCCATCAGTGCAACACATGCATTAATTGGCCAGTAATCTGTCCTACTTACACAAAGCTCCTCGCATATGTACGTACTCACATGTTTCACCGGGATCAGATACACAATCCTGCAAAGTTAGATTGTTGATCGATGAGTTGTTGTCATTCTTGGATGTTCATTGCGTATGGAATCATATGACTTCTCACAAGTCCTTTTCTGAAAAGTGAGAGTTCCCTGATGAGCAAAGGAGAGAGAGAGAGAGAGAGAGAGAGAGAGAGAGAGAGGATTCAAGTGAGATGCAAAAGTTCCTCATGTTGTGGTGTAGAATGACCTCATTTCCGGTTCGGAAAAGTAGGTCTGGTTTTTGCTCAGACTCAATTATATATGATGTGGCCAGGAAGAAAGTCTAATGATGAACAGATTTGAAAGTTGTGGTTGGGTGGGGATAGGCGAGGTGACCATTGCAAGCAGGAATATGGAGCTGTGGAGATGATACTGGTGAAATCTAGCTCATGAATGAGAGAGAGAGAGAGAGAGAGAGAGGGATATATATTTGGCTATAGCTAGCAGTCGTAGGTAGATTATAGATAGCAAGAGAGAGAGAGAGAGAGAGGATGGTGCGGAGATCTGCTTACTGATCGAAGGCCTTTTTAATGGAGGAACAAATCAATCCTTTAGCAGTCACCCACCTCCTGCAACACACCCTGAGAAGCTTGTGCAACCACAAGAGCTCCCAGTGGATCTATGCTGTGTTCTGGAGGATCTTGCCAAGGAACTACCCACCACCCAAGTAATCAAAAAGGAGCAACAGATGCATGACAGATAAATTCCATGTTTTGCTGTAAGCTTCTAACTTCGTTCTTAATCTTCGTTGTGGCAGGTGGGATCTTCATGGAGGGGTCTATGACAGAAGTAGAGGAAACAGGAGGAACTGGTACATGTACTTTGTTTGGATTTCTCCATACCTGAACACACTCTTGAATCTTCTCTCTCTCTCTCTCTCTCTCTCTCTCTCTATCTCTCTCTCTCTCTCTAGGATTCTTGCATGGGAGGATGGGTTCTGCAACTTTGCTGCCTCCAGCTGTGAGCAAGCCATGACGGAAGAAGAGTGCCAGATGAAAGGTCTCCAACCTGAGCTCTTCTTCAAGATGTCCCATGAGATCTACAACTACGGGGAAGGGTGAGCAGGAAGAAGATGACTCTGATGCCTCCTCTCGTTTTCCCTCTGTTTGATGCTGAGAATACCTTTGGCAGCTTGATCGGAAAGGTCGCAGCGGATCACAGCCATAAATGGGTGTTTAAGGAACCCCAAGATCATAAGATGGCTTTGCTATCGACATGGAACAACCCTGCTGATTCCGTAAGTGGCTCTTTCTTTGCACCAGCTTAGTTATCTATCTCTTGTATTACTCGTTGATGTGTCTGTGGAAATGAGGGAATGCTTTGTTGCACCAGCAACCGAGGACTTGGGAGGCTCAGTTTCAATCTGGCATCGAGGTAGCATAAATAGCCTTTCCTGGTGTCGTTACTCCAAGTTCCATCTTCCTTTCATCCAAGTTGCAGACTGACATGAGTTGCCTCCCACCATTAATGCAGACCATAGCTCTGGTTGCAGTCAGGGAAGGCGTTGTACAGTTGGGTTCCGTCAACAAGGTCTCTCTCTCTCTCTCTCTCTCTCTCTCTCTACACAGATGATTAAGATTTCTTGTCTGATGATGCTGCTGGTGTCATCTGATTCAGCAACACACACATATAGACCATATCCATGCATAGTGCATACCAACCATCACATGATCACATTGACTTGGCATCTGTTGCTTACCTTCCCATGGCAACTCGATGAAGGTGATGGAGGACTTGAGCCTGGTCATTCTACTCCGCAAGAAGTTCGACTACCTAGAGAGCATACCCGGCGTCCTCCTACCGCACCCGTCGTCGTCGGCGTGCCCGATGAGGATCGAAGCCTGCACACTTCCTCAGAACTGGCCCGCCTTCCCGCCGGTGGAGTTCTACGACCACTTCAGCCCGCAGATGAGGGTCGTCACACCGTCGATGAGCAGCCTCGACGCTCTCCTCTCGAAGCTGCCCCCGGTCGGCCTGCCGCCGCCGACGCCGGCTGCGTCCTTACCGGGCTACTTCGAGATGCCGGTGCTCGTGCAGCCGCAGAAGCCCTCCTCGGGAGTGATGGAGATGGAGAGGGTGGCGAAGGAGGAGATGGAAGAGGAGTACGGGCAAGAGAGTGGCGTGCTGGAGATGGGTGGTGAGTGCAGCAGCCCCATGTCTTACTATGTCAATGTTGCCAAAGCAGATGAAGGGTTTTGATCTATCCATGGAATCCAAATGAGCAGTGTCTCCATGAAGAGCTTTTGCTACTGTATGTGATTACAATCTGTAACCTGTGGTGCTATATAGGATGGCATTATGCTACAATGATGCAATTCTAACATTATTGAGACGAGGCATTAAAGGTTAGCAAGTAGCATTAGACATGAGAAATAAATGCAGCTGCATGACAGTAGGAAGATGGAGAACTTAACTTTTAATAGGAATATTGGTGTCACTTTGTAAGTTTTTGCTCAAAATTCATGTATCTTAAGTCAAAACACTTAAAAAGTACAGGTTCAGATAACATTTAAAATGTTCCAAAATGAAGATAAAACATCAGGGAAGTAATGAAGCCTCTCAGATATCATACAGTTGCATTAGAATACAAATGCAAATTTTTAGCCTGAAGAAGAGCTTATAAGATTCAAAACCAAATTAAGATTGCTTCCTTCGTTTCAGAAGTCAGGATGTGCCAACTGCTTCCTGCATCGCATAGATAAGCTGGGAATCGAATTAGGTGTTGGTAGACACTCGGACAAGGAACGCAATGAGAGATGGGATCCTTGTGTTCCAATGGTATCTCTCTCACTCACAAACCTGGAAGCATTCAGGTTTGAATCTTAGTGTTTGAATTCTTTGGCACAACGATGAGTTTTCAGCTTCGAAAATGATTCATCTGTAAGAATTAGGGAGAAGTCCAAGACAGTACCAAGTACAAAAGAGAAATGGAGGAATCATCTGCAGTGAGATATGGAACCCAACACCCCAAGAACAAGACGCCATCTACAACAAATGTGTTCCTCTTCTGTCATCCCTCACTGTTGATTGTGATCCATTACCACTTCTTCCTCCACTGGCTACAGCACAGCTTTGTGATGTGCAGGAAGAAACAAACTCAAATGATATCAGCATCCTTATGAAACCTGTAGAATGACGAGAAAATAGTGAGAATTATTCATCCTGTTTGTTCTTTAATGGAGAGGATCGAGAACTAAAGCCACATATCAATTTCGAACAGTAGCCTCAGCAGCACTCAGTATACCTGTTCTTGATGCAATCTTTGGAACCATATAGCCATGTGCACAGGTTTGGACAGGTTGATATCTCTGCTCAGAAGTATCCTCTGGAACCCAAGAATCAATTGGAAAGCAGACTACACAGTCTCTCATGTCCATGTCACAATGTTATCAACAAAGCTACCAAATAACATATCAAATACATGTTTTTCTATTCTTTATATTTTATTCAATATGGAATGCAAATCGGTACTGTATCAGTTCAATATAAACTAAGAGAAAATGTAGAACTTTCTCAGAGATTATAATACTAGACTATTATTTTCTAGTAAGGTGGCACCAATTATGGTGCAGCTCTTTTCTGCTTCCACTTCTTGGACGGATTCAGCATATTGATTCCAAATCTGAAATTTAAACAATTTATTGGCAGCAAAAATAAAATACAAACATCCAGATGCGCCTATTGTTTACAGCCTTTAACACAATTTCTTCCAGATCATTCAATGGCTTATGTGTTCTTACACAAAGGTAAGTAGCTAAATTTAGTGTGTATCAGACAACATCATTCACTTAAACCTCAACATCAAAGAGTGCATCGTGACATACCTGTTTAGCTTTTTATCTTCAGGTATAATGATGTCTTTTTGATATACAAATTTACTACAAACCTGCAGATAAAAAGCTAAACATGAAGTAAAAAGCACAAGGGAAACAACAATGTTGGTTGAAAAGTTCCCTAAATGTAGTTGAAGATGATAAACTAGTATTTAAAAAGCTTTATGCACCAAAAGGTGCTAAGGTCCCAAAATGTCCAAGCGAAGCAAGGCACTTTGAAATATAAAAAAATATAAAATATATATAATAGTGTTGATCTACTGTTAACAGTATTTAATCTACTGTTAACAGTAGTTAGAGAGGAGAAAAAAGTCACTGATGGTGGAAAGTGGGGAAGAAGAGGGCAGTGATGACAGAGGAACTTCCGAACGACAACAGCGACGACGGAGGAAGCTGCAGATGGCAACAACAGTGACAGAGGAAGCTTTGAATGACAACAACAATGGTAGAGGAAGCTGCAGATGACAACAGCGATGGTGGAGGAAGATGCAGAAGGCTACAACAGCTACAGAGAAAGCTTCAGATGGCAGCAGTGAAAGTTGCAGATGATGATGTCCTGGGCGAAGGAAACTTCAGATGTGTCCATCGATGGTGGAGGAAGCTACGATCCTCTCCATCGACGGTGGAAGGGGCTACAAACAGAAACAACGATGACAGAAGGGACTATGCATGAAAGCTAAACCTTTGGACGCATCCATCAACGTCGGAGGCAGCGACTATGCATGAAGTAGAGTTTATGGCTCAAGGTCGTGGGGTGGGTGGGTGGGGGAAGGGGTTTGCATGCACAAGTTTAGTAACACTATTTAGTTTAGTTGGTTCAATCGAACCAACTAAGCTATTGTTGAACCGAACCAAACTTGATAGTCTGGTTCGATTGCTTTTCTTCAATCAGGTGCTCACCCAAGGGTGCCTGACTACTAAGTTCAAGCAAGCGCCCAAGCGGCTTCACTAAGGCGCACCACCTGGTCAAGCTTTGAAGTGCTCGAGCCTTGCCTCAGCTCACCCGAGCGCCTAGGCGAACACCCCGGGCACCTATTTTTAAACCATTGCAGTGAACGATTTGATAGTTGCTAAGAATAGACATCATCAAGAAGACCGTACAGAAGAATTTCCAGGTGGTATTATAATTTTGCTACAACAAAATGACAAACTGATTGATAATATAAGAAGCTATGTAGGTGAATATTGCAAAAAAGTAGAAGAATGTCAACCAAATCTCCTCCATTCTATCCTCAATTCATTTTCAAGTGCCTTTTCTTAACCTACTGACATATCCTGAACATGGAAACCAAATTTATTACCGGATTTGTGTCCAGTATTCCTAGGAGTTGAGAATCAGCTAGAGAAAGAAGGCGAGAAATATGGTTAAAAGTTTGTCCTGCTAACTCTGTAGCAGCATGATGGAGGTGATCTACAACCTTGCGACAAATCTCCGAACCTACTGATCTTCGAGTTTGGCACACCTCAATGTTTGTGGCAGGTGGTTTCCAAGCAAGAAAAATCCCATATGTGAGCTGCCTCTTCAAGACCGAGAAGGCCAACTTTCTGGATGTTGATGTATCCTTCAATCAGCTTTCAAATTCACTTTACCATGAACCAACAACTCCAGATATAGTGAAATTGATGCTATCCCGTGCATAGAATATTGGATATGCTTCTAACCTCTTTCATTGAATCTACATGGCCAACTTCTCTAACCCACAAATGTGGCATCGACTGAAGTCCTTGATGATATTCGAGAAACTCTTTGTTACCGCAGAATAAATTGCCACGGAAAAAAGCATTTGAGTCCACTGAATTGCCAACAACATTCTGTCAAAATAGAAAATTAGTTTAAAGGTCATTTTGCAATTTGCACTCAGTGCTATAACAAACTAGTTACACATTTCAATTACTGCAGCAACAATGGCTCCTGCCATGCTGGAATACACTAAACCCAAGTCCTAAAAAAACTGTAACATAAAAGAAATGGATAATTAAAATTGCACAATAATTTAAATCCTCTGATTAAAGGTAAAAAACACAGATTTACAACTCAGGCAGCCAAGTCGAGAAAAGAAAACAGAGAATGTGGAAAGGATGTTAAAGTAAGCTGGAAAAATGTCATGTTCATCACGAGAGAAGAATGCTAATCACAAGTTATTATTTTGTGCCAAAGATAGATTATAGAAGGATGTACTGTTAAATAATAAATGTCATGTTCATCAAGAGAGACAAGAATGCCAATCACAAGTTATTATTTTGTGCCAAAGATAGATTATAGAAGGATGTACTGTTAAATAATAAATGTCATGTTCATCAAGAGAGACAAGAATGCCAATCACAATTATACTATAGAAGAATAATAGAACTAAGTTTCAGTACTTCCTGATTTTTAGCCAACTGGCTATAACATTGAATACATAAAAAAAGTGCAATCTATCAGCAAGATTGTGTAGTTCTGGGATCTTGCCTGACAGCATAGCATAACAATAGAAAGCTACTAACAGAAAATAGATCAGTTGGCTAAAATATAATTAGAACATTAAAAGAAATACCTATCCATACTTGCTGACAATATTCAGAAGGCAGATGAAAGAACTTACAAGAGTTGATGCATGACACGCGTTGAGAATGATGGACCTCAGAAGTTTCTCATCTGCATTACTGAAAACTCTATGCGAGTCAATAGAAAATGTTAAATCTTCACAGGACAAGTCAGATGTTGCTCCATGGTTCCTAATGACAATCCTATGATGCTTTTTTAACATCTTATGAAGATGGTAACCAATAGTACGTTGAGAGTCCTCATTTCTAGACATTTTCAATATCTTGCTGCTAGTCAAGAAAGACTTTCGAGTTGTTTCATGTAGCCGGAGCAGTGTCTCAGCTCGACCATTGTCAGCCCAGCAATAACACAAAGACGAACCATCATCTACATAAATAAAAGTATACTCAGTACAATGATGTAAGCTACTTCATACCACATCCAAAGCCAAGAGTATGTCACTAGTAGCTCATCTTCTCAGTTATTATTTAGTGCTTCTAACTTAATCCCCGTGAAGTTTGTACATGTAATAGCCTAAGAACTATTATAAAGCCTACATCTTTACTAAGTCAATGGCATCGTTTACAAAATGCCCCATTCACTTAAGCATTTAAATCCATCCTAATTTGCAAGCAAAATCTATTAGTCTAATTTCTCTCACAAGCAACCAGGAAAGTGGATATCAGAACGTTAATCTTGGCACTGAATTTGTCAATCCCCATAAATCATTATATAGATTGTCTTCAGTGAACAACAAATACAGAAACCTACCTACATGAATGATAATGCATAACTGTTCAATTATGTCGTTAGACATGCATGATAACCAAAAACAAGTCATAAGAAAATAACTGGATAAATGGCTCACCTAATAAAAATCCAGCTAGTGGGATACTTGCTGCTGGCATCTCGAAATATCTTCCACATCGCAGCTCAACAGATTCATGTGTTTGGTTCTCCAGCACCAAGTTAACGATAGTCACCACCTGCCCTCCCTCCAAGCAGGGGAAAGAATAATGGAACATAGAAAAAGCCAACAACCAACCACGAGAAGACAAGGGGAGATAAGAAAAGTTACAGTGTGGAGAACGCACAAAAAAATACAACCAAATATGTGAATAAATTCAAACAAAATATGCATGAAACCTAGAAATTAAAATTAAGTATATATAACACTAAATTGTATCGGAGTAAAACTAAGATTTTCTTACCCTGCAACGTAGCCGGATTGGCTTACTGTTCATGAACTGCAGCATCTGTGAGATTGAAACTAACGAAATTGTATCTAATATTTCCACACGCTGAATATTCCATCTGGATTCTCGTATTGGACTTCTATCAGTTTGTTGATTAGCAAGTTCCTTTACAGAGTTAACCACAATAAAAGACATTGGGGTTAACATCAACTCATGCCATCTGCTGGAAGTGCTGGAGTTTTATAGAGCAAGAGTTAATTGCATTCTTCATACAAAATATGATAAGGATCAGAAATTTAAGTCAATATATGACCTGGAGAAAACATATCACTGCTAATTCAGCAAGGTTGAATCTTAAGCTAAAACAGAAATGATGGTAATCTATATCAGTATCACAAATTGTACCTAATGCACCAAATGAAGCCCACCAATAGAAGAATTTAAAAGCCCTGAACACGTCTTTAATTGTAATATCAATAGATCTTTCTATACTTTTATGCTTTTTATACTTCCATCCATAAAACCTTTTCTTGCTGTTATTCAACGGGCAGACTAATCTTAAACCCAAAGAAAAATTTGTGCTCTTTACTCTATTTTAACTCCCTCACCATCTAGGTCTTGAAAAAACTACACAGTAGATGCTACCTTGGATTCCTAAATACATCACCAATACATTTCATTTTTTTATTGTACAATGATTGACTTTATAAACTTATTCATCCATAGAGAAAATTGTACAAAGACATTATAAGAGAACTCTCTCCTTGTCCCAAAAACTTATCTATTTTCCTGTGTTTGTAGCATCTAAATGTAAAATCCAAAAAAATAAAAACAAAAATAAATCGAGATGAGAGGAAAATAAAATGACAGCAAGAGTCCCCGATCCCCAACTATTTGTGAAATGGCTTCACTTGTCCACCATTTAGCATTTCCAACAGTAATCTCCTGACAAGGCTCTTCGTGCACAGAATAATTACAATTTTCCAGACAACAGTCGATAATCATGTTTTTATTATTCTACAGAAGAAAGGTTTAATTGTATGATATAATAGTGATGAAATATATATTGGAACACTTAATTTTAATAAGTTGATGATCAATAATTCAAAACAAGCAAAACCTACAAAAAAAACAATAATTATGAAGGAATATACTTCTCTCATATTTAAGACAATGCGTTCCCTTCCAAGATGGCATTGTGCCGTCTGAAGAACGACTTAAGAGTTATGATTACTTCATAGTATCACAATCCAGTAAATTCAGAATAAGATCGCAATATTATGAGCATAATTGAAAGCCACAACATAGAAATGCAGCAGACATACAGCTAATTAGGGTACATTATAGTCCTTCAATTTCATGGATCAATCACATATCACAGACAAATTAGCAAGACCTTTACCCTGTAACATAATATCAGATGACTTAAGAAACTAAAAGCAACAGGAAAATTCCAGCTTAGCAAAATGTTGATAAAGCAGCAGTATTAAACATTCAAGACTTTCTCTATATGAGTATGAAGAACATTAAGGAATCTACCAAAATAAACACCATGGAAATAATAATTTATAATGACTAATAAACACCATAAATCATGATGAGGCATACTGCATCAGAAGGACTCTGTGAAAGGTCACATTTGCTCCGGGTCCCAATCCAATAGGATAAGCATATCTGCTTAAGCTACCACAAATTCGCACCTATAGGCAACAGTTTAAAAGAAAACAAATAAATACTAGACACAACAAGGATAAGAACATGCAAAGAGGAATTACCATGTTGTAATCATCATTTACATAAATACAAACTTTGCATGTACTCCACTGGTTACAATTTGCCACACAACTAGAGCTCACACAACATCTGGGTCTGCAGTCATAAATAAACAAGTTCTCAACATTTCCATTTAGTGATATTTGAGTTCCTTGTGGCAACTCGTTTTTCAGTCGATTAATAATTCCAGCAGGCATAGCAACCTCAAACATCATATTTTGGATGCATGATGACACACTTTTAGTTTCATCTAGAGAAAGAAGGAGATTATTTAAACCCTGTTGTGACGGCTCTATTTTTTCCAAGTGCCTCATTGCTTCAGTAGATATATGCAAATAAACATCTGAAAGTTGACGAGTTTGATCAATGAACTGCAGGAACGTTTGCTCATGCTGACAAAATTTGTTTGGACCATCTTCAATATTTTTTACTGAAGAAGCATGAGAACAGTCATCTCCGGATGATGTCCTCTGATACTTATCCTCACCAAACAAAAATGAAAGACTCCAGAGGTTTGTCTCAGAGATCACAATAGCTTTTCCACATATCATATGTTCACAGCCTTTTGATTTGCTGTGCAAATTTTTCTTGGAGCACTTCAGAAGATAATATGAACCTACATGAATCATCTAGCATGCAGATTGAAAAATCAGGTCACCACTTAAAGAAACTAAAAGCAAAAAAAAAACCCCTACTCTTTTTGTCAAGGAAAAAAGAACCACAGAAAACGATACCTGATACTTGCTAAAGTTGTTAGATCCAAATTCTAACAATACCCTCGAATCACTCTGATTATGAAGTATGTCCTTCATTATAATCCCATTAGCATTATATAGATAGACTGGTAATTGAGACCATTTACAGTTGTTACTTCTAAATGTGAGTGAACAACGAAGGTGGCAAGATCTCTCAAACTCTCTTGAAACATTCACTGAATCAGAATGTTGGACAATATTTGATGCTTGAATAAGTTCAGACTGTTTAGACCATCCTTCGATTGAGTCTTTCAGCTCACCAATACAATCAGACAGTTTATTTTGATTGTTGAGGAAAACTTCTGTAAGTTCACCATGTTCATATGTCTCAATAGATATCAAATTACAAGGCAATATCAAAGCCTCAGCAAACAAACCAGAGCTGTTGGACAAAGTGAGATCATCTTGAAGCTGCAACAGCAAATAAACTAGGTAATTATTGAAATAACCTAATTATATGAAACATGGTAATAAGAGAATAATTTTCGGTGTTCCGGTGATTGTGAGACATACACTCTGATGGACCGGAAATTTGTGAGTAACAAGAAACAGGTGAAACACGTCATCTTTACAGAACATGAAGTGATTCTTGTCCATGTAAGAAGGAATTTGATGAGGAAAACTAGACCAGGTTGTCCCCCTGAGATAGAAGTGAACATAAACTGCAAGTTGAGATTTTTCCTTATGAGAGAAATGCTGAAATATAGCCCTGCATGAGAGTGATCCATCAAAATGACACTGCAGATGATCTACTTGGTGTGGTGAACCTTCCATAACAAGTTTATAATCTTTGACCTAGATAACAAGAAACATTATGATAACAGAAGCAGGCAGGCATGTCGATAAACATCTCACAGCTTATTTAGAAACAATAATATCACCAAAATCATGAGAACAAACTACAAAGTATCCAGCCAAAAGAAAGAATTAAATCCTGTTTGGATTTACGAGTGTGAAATAATAAAAGGAAAATGTAGTTATAACTTGTGAGTTACTTTGCCCATCCTGGTCAGTCTATTGCACTAAAAGGGCTCCCTCTTGATTTGTTTTCCTTATTACGTCTATTTTTATTGATATCCTATCTCAGAAATTGAACATTCCTATTATCAAACACTGTAGAGCTTTCTGAATACCTCCTCTCTATTGTTGATAATTACCTAATTCAAGTGAATGGTAGATCATTCAGCAAAAGCACCTTCTGTTCCTCTCTCATAAAACCTCAATCCAGCAAATGTTGATTCTTTTTTATAGTCAACGAATTAACAAGTTCTTGTTTAAGATGGTCTTATACACTACACAAATTAAAAATATAGCGAAATAGGAAACAGGGAACTAGATTATAGTACAAGTTAACAAAGATCTACAAACATATTAAGAAAGAACTGCAATCTTTCACCTCATAGATGGTCTGAAAATCAACATCTACTGGTAAATCTGGCACGACAACATCAATGCTTCCTGTTGCATCAGTCAATTGCAACCTCCCAGAACATGGAGAAATCTGAAAATGGAAAATGATCATTATATAGGTACAATATAGAAAATACACAAAATAAGCACTTAGATTGCACTGCTTGCGTATTAAAAATATGACAAAATAAGGTAACAAGATATTTGGTATTTGACTGACAAAAAGAACATACTATCGAAAAGAATATATCAGACTTATTGTCGCAGAAAATTCGGATCTCATAGAACAATGTCATTAACGGAGTACATGTCCCGATAACAAAGAACAACATAAACAAAAAATAATTAACCAATTTCCATAGATTAGGACTATAAATACAGGGTACCAGTAGAAACTAGAACCCCAATCCAATGAAAAGAAGAGATAACCACTTTTGAGAAAATGTAAAACATGTGCAAGTACATTTGCAATTTTGATATGCAAATGACTACCGCTCCATCACAAACCACAAAATCTTTCATTGAGATGTTAGCGTTCATAAGATCCTGGTATGGTCTATCTGTGCAAACTTAAATCCTGCAAAAGCCTATATCATGATCAATTGGATGACATACTAGGCAACTTTAATAAGAAAGGCATCAGAAGGATATCAGCATAAAATTAAAAATAAATTTTATTTCACTTACCATTTGCAGCAAAAAAAAGAAAGAAAAATAAAAGGAACACATATGAAAGAATAATAGGACGTAATCATGGAAAGAAGAAATCCAATAACACCATGTTAAGCAGCGATCAGTTTTAAAATTAAGCAGTTCAAATATGTTTTCCAGATGAAGTGTAGCCACTAATGATTACTCTAACAAATTATATGTGAATGGTATTTTTATAATTAACAAAAATTTGCCATAGATTGGAGACCCCTAAATGTTTTTGGTGAATGTTGCTATACTTTATTACTGATTTTTTGTCATTTGCAACTAAAGTCGATTTAGAATCTCTCATTACCTAATCAACAGATTGTTTGCAGACTATCTTTTAACAACTATCACAGAATCAATCTCAACAAACAAATTTCTTATAACTGCCAATCCACAACCACACAAGCCAATATAATAAAAACAGAGATTTCATGCAAATACGTTATTAATATCACTAACCTTGAATACTCCCATTAAAACAAAGCCTAAATCATCACTTGAAATAATTCTTCTAATCATGTGTTCATATGAAGTTCCACTGGGAAGGAAATGGTCTAAATATTGGTTCCTCCTAACTATTTCATCATCATCATGTCTCTCTGATGGCATTGAAACCCACATTTCTCCGCACCACCTTGTAAGATTAGATATTGGTATTACCTGAAAAATATTCAAACAGCAAATAGTGACAGAATTACAGAACACTTAGCAGAGTTGATTTCTGTGCAACAATTCATACCAATTTAAGGCACGATAAGTTCAAATCACTTCTGAAATTGCATTGGCCATGTTTGCAGAAATTCATAAACAACCCAAGCTGCAAGCAACATCAAAATATCATCCCTTTAAAGCATTGACAAGTACCCACGAGTAAGGACTTGATTAAGTAGATTATGTTGTCAACGTTGGATGAAACCTAACCTATGAGGCCACACAGAGAAGGAAGGTGAGGATGAAAAACAAGAAGGTTTATAGTGCATTTTCTAAATGGCAAAAAAATGCACTATACATCAGGTCCCAGTGCATGAGGTTCACATCAATGTAAGATCTAAGGAGAGTGCACATATGCAACCTTATCCCAGCAAACAGAGAAGTTGTTTGCATGTGTTACATCAGGTATGTTGCTCTAAATGGAGCCAACAATCGTAAGAGACCCAAGCCAAACATAGCCTCAAGTTAATCTGCTCTGAGACAGATGAGAATATTTTCACGCAGATTGGAACAAACCTTGCGTTCGAATTCCAATTTATTATGCCTGAAACAACCCAAAAAATTAATGGATTCCATGACCAAGCAAAAGGGTGGAAAGAAAAAGTCTTATTCAGGCAAAAGGGCCAAGCCCATGTCAGATCCTGAAATTTGAGTCAGGACAGTCAGACAGCACATCCCTCAAAAAAGCTTGAAATACATATAAGTTGGATCTGCTGTGTAGACCCTGAAACAGATAATAACTAGTCAAACTCACCTGTACTTGGAAGGCACTTGGAGGCAAACATCTAGCCGCATAAGTTTGTGCAAGTCCTTCTTTCTGGTGACAGCTTGAACACAAACTGTCAGCTACGACAATATTGTAGATAATATATTTCAATCTTAAACCAATTCTAAAAGAGACCATCAAAGAAAGAGAGTTACGTTCTCTGAGCCCAAAATATCCTTGTGAGAAAATATCCCAGCAAATTTTTTCTCAAAGCAAGAGACCAAAAGTAACACCCTGGCAGCCAACAAATAAGATGTGTCACTTGAAATGTTTCAGTACAACAAGTAGATTAGAAATTTGTCGGTAAAATGATAGCTGAAACATCTTCATCTCAATTGCACCTACCAAAATTTAGCAGAAAAGGGTAGAGATTCAATGAACTTATCCAGCAGGCTGTTGAACTCGTATTTAAACTGATACCTAGATAAGGAAAATGGACAACAGTAGTCCAGTAGAGCATAAAGGACAAAGGTAGGAAAACATCAGTCAACAAGCCTTACCTGGTGTCAGCCATGGAGAAGGATTTGATGCTAATGTATGTTCTGAGGCACGTCCCAAGCAGGAAAGTCTTCAGCCAAGAATAATTAACATGAACAAAATGATAATTCATAACAGAAACCTACAGAAGGCCAAGACATCCAGCAAGTGTAATGATACAAAACAAGAAACTATAACAATCAACAGTAATATATATACATGAGCTTCGTGAAATTGCCACGAAGAGAACAATCATGTACAGAATTGACTAGGTTTTACGCAAGAGAGCAGAAGTTTACATAAGAGACTATAGAACTATAAGGGACAAGAAAATCACAGGAGATAAGAGAAGGACTCAAACTCAAAAAAACGAAAAAACACGATAACTCAAGTAGACATGCATTAACTATTGAACAGTATCTGAATAAAAAATGAATACTCAAGAATGCTGTTGGAAAAGGAAAAGAAAAAAAAAAGAACTTGAACTTAACTATTGAAGAAAATCTGAATAAAAATTGAATATTCAGGAATGTTGTTGGAAAAGGAAAAGAAAAAAGAACTTGAACTTGGGATCTGCCTAAAGCAATCAGTTGATGAGTTGAAAACATACAATAGCGCCAACCCTCAAAGAATGTTGTGGAGCAAGCACTGAATCAGTAATCAAAAGCCAGACTTTCTCATCCAATTCAACCACCATGCCATTCATGTAAATTCCAGTAACTACTCCATTATACACGCCTTCGTCAGTCTTCGCTGGAGTCACTGTAGGAAGTTGACTCAAGGACACCATAGTTAGCGCTGTTGACACAAACGTCAGATATGATTCCTTACCTCCAACAAAGACCAATTTCCTCTTCAACCTTGAAACCATTATTACCTTCCCAATCAACCTAAAGAGCACTGGGCGCCATAGATATGCAGGTTTGATGAAATAAATAAACACTGAATTGGTGAAAGAATGTCTGTTAATGTCCTCGTGAGGGTGACGGCCATGCTCTAGAAAACGAGAACCACCACAACCATCACAGCCACAGGAAAGCATCTCGGCAAAGAAACCTATTGAATTCCCGCGATCCATGAGGATTCCACTGGAATTCTTCTGGCTATCCTCATTTCCTTTCACACAAGGCACACGGAAGATGGGGCTGACCGCTCTCAGAATGCCAAAGGCACGACCACGAGCCTTCAAGTCGGTTTCTTGCAACGAACAGCCCAAAGAAATCGACAGTGAGGGGTCGCAATCCGATGCCGTCTCAACTTCCGCGAGGCCCCACTGGATCACCTCAAGAACACCGCCGCTTGCGTGCTTAAATGGGAGGAAGTTCCACGCCAAAACATGGATTTTCCGGCCGATCATCTTGAGTTCGAAGTCCAGAACGTAGCAACAAATTCTCAAAGAGCCATCGGAGAACGAGAGGCAATGGTTCAGGCAGCCGAGAGATCGGTCTGAATCCTCCGGAAACAGGTCGATGGTGCCGATGAGGAGCACGGGGTGGCCCAGGGGCGAGAATATTCCAGGGTCAGGGTTTTGAACTGAGGGGGCGAAAGGAGGTTCGATGGGGTTCTCGTCGGGGCCGTCAGGCCTGGGTCTTTTTGCGGAGCCGAGGGAGGCGGTGCCGGAGAGAGGACGCGAGAGGTGTAGAAGGTCGGAGATGGAGAGGGTCCGAACACCCTCCATGGGCTCGCGGCTGTGAGGAGGAGGATCAAATGGAGTTCCTGGGTGGTGGAGAAAGGGAGGGAATTGGAAGGGGTTAGGGTTTTTGAAGGGGTTCGGAAAGCCGGCAAATAGAGGAGGAAGACGGCATCTTCGATTCAATCTTCCCAATTTCAAACAGGACGGGTGAGGTCGACTCGAGTCATCAATCAGAACGGTCGGTCATGGATGACGTGGCAGTATCTTGCACAGCAATCGCCGGCAATGATCGGACCGGGAAACGCAAAGATCACGTTAAGTTGCAGAGAATTAGACGGCACCAAACAGAACCGCCCCACGACACTTGCTCCACACGTCAACCTCTGTGGGCCCACCGTCGTCTCGGGACGAGGTATATTGCGTGCGTTTCTTTAGGAATCTGGTTGCTGGGACCCACTATTAGACGGCTGGGATTCACCGGTGCTTCGCGTCCAAGGAATCTGGGCCGCCAATCATGGTGTCGCGGATCCCAAAGCACGTATTTCGCGGACTATAAATAGCGTGCAGTGGACGAAGCCGAGGGGAAGGGAGAAGGTAGCAGTGTATAGCCGTCAACCTGCCGGTTTGGTAGAAGATCCTCCGCCTGTGTATCCCCGATGTGCCAGGCAAGAGACAGGGTTTTGATCTCGCTTTGATCTAGTAAATGCGTCTCCATTTCGAATCTTTTAGGAGTTCTATTCGAAAAAAGGCTTTATATTTCGATGAATTCCTTCATGGATTTTGATTTCCTGTTCTACTTTCTGCATTTTCTTGCGCGATTTTTTTCGATCTTTAAAGAGGTTGCGGTTTGAGGAATCGTAGTTTTTTTTTATAAATGGTTTGGTTTTCTTGATGGTCTTTTTGGTAGCAAAGAGGTGTGATTTTGCTGATTGTCGATCGGATTAGGTGAAAAGGTTCCGATTTTTATTGGTATTACTTCAGTTATAGGATCTGAGCTGGGATTTTTTCCATCTTGCAGGAAGTTTCAGTGACATCTCTCCGTTTGTCTTCATTGATTCTATCTGTCAAGCTTGATTGTGGGAGCGTGGTTCCGCCAAGGCGGGTTTTTCTTTCGTGGAGCATATGGATATGGCCTTCAATCTTCTCTCCTGTTGGGTTTGGCGAGGGAAAGGTCATGAGGCTCCCAATGCAACTCCTTGTTCTTCTTCTGATTCGCGCATGGGATTTAGGGAGCCGGATTATCTGCAATTTTCAGCGGTAAATGGGCGACGAATCAAGAGGAAGTTGCATAGTCTGGAGGAGCGGCAAATAGATAGGGAGTACGATGTAGTCCTTGTGCCCCCAGATGGAGGATGCGTGTCGGATTGCCAATCTGATGAGTCGGATTGGTCCATTGGCTGGTTGGAACCTCACGCCCCCGAATTCCAGAATGAGAGAGAGACCGAGAACAGCTTCGCTGTCTTGGTCCCATGCTATGGACGTGGTCGCTACGAGCAGGTGGACTCCAAGAAGCATGTTTTGGGTGCTGTTGATCTCCTGGGTGAGGATTATTCTGGTAAGATGGTCATAAATTGGATGTTTATCTTTCTCAAATATTTCCATCTTATATTGAGATTTGATTGCTTATGCACACATGTTTATGCAATGTTCTAAAAGGATTTCAACCATTTTATGCATTGCAGATCATCTAGTTGCTTCTTTTATCTCTTTATAAAAAACTGTTTATTTCAAATTTAAAGGAATGAAAATGTGCTGAGTGGAGCAGTGCAAAAGTGACAAAACTCTTTGGCACTACAAATTATGTTTGTTGCCACAATCAGTGTTAAGTGTGGCGGCTGCCCCTGATTTATGTTATTATGTGATATGTAATATGTATGGCATAGTGTTACTTAGGTTAGTGCATTATAATTTATGCCTTTTTTTCGTTTTTTGTGAAACAAGTAACTGCTGCATCTATTAAACCAAAAACTAGCCAGATGCTACAAAAGAGAAGGGCTAAGAGCCCCAACCAAATGAGATCATTCTCCCCAGGATCTGCCCAAATTAGCAAGTCTATGGGCATTTCCATTACAAGTTCTAGTGATATGCTGAAAGGAAATAACTTTGACCTCATCAGCCAAATTCAAAATGTCCCTGTACAGAGAGGATAAATACTATGGGACAGGGTTGACATTATTCACAAAATTGATCCAAGCTTTAGAATCCAAGCAAATCATCACCCTTTGCCAACCTTCCATTTTGGATCTGCGCAAAGCGCTCTGAATTGCCCAGCCTTCAGCCTTCAGCCTTCGCCGGACTGACTGCACTACATCCCGTCGCTATTATCTGGCCTTCAGTGTCTTGTTCACATGTCCTGAACCTACACTAGAAAGATCTTCGTTAAAAGAGCCATCACACTTGATATCGAAGCTGTATTCCTCCAAATTAAAGGTTTTGGTAGTGCCCTTAGGTATATGGAGAACCCTAAAACGATCATCAGTGACTGCCACCAACCTCCTAAATAGGGTCTTAGCATTGTCCTCGTGGTTGTGAAAGTGAATCTCATTCCTGTTTACCCATAATTGCTTTGGAGTGTTTGCCATCACAATTAGGAACACCTCCCTGTCAAAAGATCCCCAATCCCGCTCCTTCGACAGCCAGCTTTCATCATACCAGTTTTCAAAATTTTGGAAGTCAAACTAGAATCTGTTGGATATCATTCCCCATACTAGCCTTGCAAACCTGCATTGGAATGGGATATGTCGAACGGCTCATTACAGTAATTGCATATCGGACACACCAAGATCTGTGAATGCATAATACTAGCTAGGTAAGCTGATATAGGCAACCGATTCCAACATAGCTTCCACAAGAACATCTTGGTCTTTGGGTAAACAGTCACTTTCCACGTTACATTCCAGCCAGGCCAGTCATCTAGCATAGGTTTGAGCACTCCTCAACATACGATATGCGCTGCTAACAGAAGCACAACCATCTGGAGTTGAGTCCTAAACCCATTTATTATCATCGGGGTATCTAGCCAAGTATATACCTAAAATCCTCCTTACTAATATTGGATGATATCCAGCATTCAGCCTATGCAATTCCATTCATTTTTATTAGTTAAATCAACCAGCTAAGGCAAAGATGATACAAAATTAACATTGACGTAGGTAGGCTAGTGGCTCGTGGGTATTACATTGACCCAAGGTTCAGTCCAGACTTCGTTATTCCATCCAAATTCTGTGCACTTCTTGAACCCCATTTGGACAACTCCCAACAAATGAGTCGGGTTTCTCCAATTCCAAGAAGACCCTTGGATTCGATTGTGTCCCCAAGTTGTAAGGGGACCATATTTCGATTTCAGCACTTTAACCCAGAGAAGGTCCTCAATATTGAGGAGAGGAATAAGCCGTTTGGCACAAAGAGTTTTCCTAGTCAATTTCAGGTCTCCAATCCCCAGTCCCCTCATCCTCCTTAGAAGTAGTGACTGTGCTCCATCCAATAAGGTTTTTTGTTTTTGTTTTCCTCATGATTCTAGAAGAATTCCCTTACCGTTCTTTTCAACTTTTTGATGACTTTTTCAAACACACTGGTTTTCTTTAAAATGTGTGTAGGTATAGCATTGAGGATTGAGCTTATCGAAGTGGCCTTCCCAGCTTGGGAAATAAGGCCTTTGAACCAACCTTGGACCATACCTAGGGATTTGTCTGCCAAACTAGTTTGGTGTCTCTCATTCAATCTTCTAACAGTGATAAAAGAATTCAGATACTTAATTGGCCATTGCCCCTCCTGCACTAAGGGTTTGACATATTCATATCCTTTCCTGCCCACTACTACTAGGGTCGAAAAATATTCAGATTTAAGTCTGTTAACAGCTAAGTTAGCGAGACCTTCATATTGTCAAGAATCCCCTGAAGAGTTTGACAGGATTTGTATTTTTGTTTCCTAAGGCAACCAAAAGGTCGTCAGCAAAAATAAGGTGTGAAAACTTTATACCATATATGTTAATCGGAGAGAACACCTTGACTCCACTTCCTCTTTAAACAAGTTACTTAAGTTTTGTTGGATAAGAATGAATAGATACGGGGATATGGGGTCACCTTGTCTAATCCCACAATGACTCCTAAATAATTTAGATTCCTCCCCATCGATCAAATAGGAGAAAGAATGGGAAGAAATACAAGCATAGAACCAATCCACAAAAGGGTTAGGGAAAGCCATTTTAGTAAGAGTGTTAGCAATGGTCAACTAGCTGATTCTATCATAAGCTTTAGAAATATCAAGCTTGAGCAAGGTCAAGGGAATTTTACTATGAGATATAGAAATCAAATAGGCCAATTCATTGGAATCATTATGTTATCATGTATGTTCCTAGCTGGGATAAAAGCATATTGAGTTTGGTCAATTAACTCATTGAGGAAGGTTTTGATTTGATTTGCTAACATTTTAGACAATTTTGTAAATGACATTACACAAGGCAATGGGTTTAAACTCTTCCACTTTGGAACTTTTTTAGGTATAAACACCAAATAATTCATCCTCCAAGCTAGAGGAATAATACCCCCTGTGGAATTGAATGAAAGCCGTAAGTACGGAGTGTTTAATAGTATCCCAAAAGGCCAAGTAGAATTCAGCATTGAACCCATTAGGTCCAGGTCTCTTGCCCTTTCTCTTTTGTTGGGATCTCATCATAAGAAAAGGGCTTTGTTAAAGCAGCTGCCTTAGCTGCATCAGCTGATTAGGCATAGGACTAAGACTCCAGTCATCATCCCCATCAGAATCATTATGGTTGCACAGGTGATCATACCACTTGACCAAGCAATTAGAGGTGCCTTTTTGGTTAGCCACATGGTTCCCCTTATAATCAATAGTGAAGTGAATCCAGTTCTTGTATTTTCTATGCCTAATGAGAGTGAAAATACTTAGTATTCCTATCCCCACCCTCAATCCAGGCAGATTTGGATTCGTTCCACCACTAAATGTGTTGTTGATGATTTAATACTTCCATTATATTATGGAGACATTGAAGGATGATAGAGTCATCCTCCGAGATGACCATAGCACTCTCACTACACTCCAAAGCATGAATTTTCCGGATGGCATGACTGAGGTTGCCCCACCATCCTACTCCATCTACCTAAGGCCAAACCCTCTCTATTGTGCTTACCACTCAGCTCTACCAAGGTCAAGGTACTCAACCTCCTCCCTCCAAATCTAGCCCACCAGATCTTTGGCCTCACTGTACTCAAGCCAGTGGGTCTCAAAACAAAACCATTTCCTCTCAGAAGCACATTGATCTCTATTAATGTTAATAAGTAAAAGAGCATGGTCGGAAGCTATTTTAGGCAGATGGAGCACAAAAGAGGTAGAAAAACTATCACAGCACAAACAGTTAGCATAAGCATGATTGAGCTGAGCCAAAATCCGATTGCCCCCCTTCATTTATTACCCCAGATGATCTTAGACTCCTTAAAACCCAAATCAAGCAACTCAGGATGAAAGATAAAATCACGAAAAGTAGAAATCGAACTATTAAGCGAAAAAGGTCTACCACTTGACTTATCTTCAAGATTGCGAATGATACTGAATTCACCACAAACTAACCAAGGAACATTAAGCAGATTGATATCTAAAAGCTTAACCCATAGATCATTTCCAACACTAGAAACATTACTTGCTTAGATAGCTAAGAAAGGCCAATGGGGCATACCTGAGCCTTATATTACTAGATAAATAGATTGGGATTTTTTGTAGATTATTGTGGCTCTATGTACGGAACTCCTCCAAGCAACCAGCAATCCTCCAGACCCTCTTCTAGCCTCACAGTAGTCTCTTTGCCAATTCTTCCCTAGCTTTTTTAGAAACTATTTGCTCCCCTCCGCTTGCAAATGGATCTCTAAAAGATAGATCAAGGTGAGATTGTAGCTCCTCAGAATGGAGAAAAGGTGCTTCCTGCTACTCCACTTCCTGAGGCCCCTGTAGTTCCAAGACAGGCACTTCATTAAATTAACTTAGAAGTTCCCTTCCCTCCTCTATGGCCACGGCTAGTGCTACTCTAGATTCATTTCCATTTTTCTTGTTACAATGCCTTAAGTTATTTAATAAAGTTCGGAGACTTCCCTGAACCAAAGCTCATCTGGTTTTGAATCCTTCCATGCATGCAGTCCTTATCCATCCCGACTCCTGCTTTATCGACTAGAAAGCTATCCTCTGGAGCATCCACCATGGTTGCCATCTCTTGGAATGCTCTCACCACCTTGTCCACGACTCATAGAGGAAACAGGTCATTTTTCATTGAATGTCTCATGGAGGGGAAGGCATGTACAACGTAGTCCCAGATTCGAGGTTGAGACTCAAGCCATGGTTCAATTTCACTGCAGGGACTGTAGTCCCCGACTGAATGAAGCTAAGTGAACCTGAACTTAACTCCAGAACAGGCTCGACCATTGCACGAGCTACTCCTCTCCCATACACTTGGTTAGTCGAGTCCGTCTTTGGATTCCTAGGCCTCGGTCTTGGTTAACCCGATGATCTCCGATGAACTGTCGGAGATGTAGAAGATCGGGCCAGAGTGAGACTCGGTTCACAAGTAGATGTTTTGTGCCCTACTTTCCCACACTTAAAAGAATATATTCGGTAAGTTTTCATATGGGATAGATTGAACAAAGTAGGAGTCTCCCACCTGTACCCAGATCCCTTGAGGCATTGGAGAACGAAGGTTCAAGAACGGGTTAGAGTAACTTGGTATATTTGAAGGATTGTACCAAATTTGGAAGCTATTAGAGCAAAAAAATTAGGTCACATCATCTCCAAGGGAGGAGGCGGTGAATCATTCGAAGGAGGGGGAAGCAGAGCTTCCCCAAGAAGAGCTTTCATCGTTAGAGCTTCTCTTTCAAGAAATTAAGTGAGAGAAACTAGAATGCAGTATAATTTATGCTACTTGATTTTAATTGTTAGAAAATAATTTTCAGATATATTCCTCAATTTTGTTGTTGCAGATGGCCAAAAGTATACTGAACAGTGGCTTGCAGAACACTTCTCAGCATGAAACAACTTAACAGTGGCCTTCAGAACACTTAAACAGAAATGAAACAAGTTGCTGACCGCTAGACCTTGATATGTTTATTATATTGTTCACCACATCAAGATCTTGGTGCTTCAGGCAAAGAACAAGGTAAAAAAAGGAAAAAAGCTGTTGATTAAAGCAGAGTAAGAAAGGAGCCGTGGGATGTTTGTGAATACTCGGAACAAATCATTCCTTGCAAGTTGCAAGAAAAGCAAGAGTGAAGGAAGCGGCAAAGATATGCATTCGTAACAAAGATTCAAATCGATTTGGGAATGCTAAAGTTTGGCAATATGTTTTTTTTCTGTCTCCTTGCTTCCTGCCTTAAAGCAAGAACTTCTCCCGTATCAGATTGGACCATTGGGTGTAAATATAATTCTTTTGTGTATCTCTCTCTCTCTCTCTCTCTCTCTCTCTCTCTCTCTCTCTCTCTATATATATATATATATATATATATATATATATATATATATGTATGTATATAATTATGGAATCCTTTTTTTCCATTTTTTGCTGTAAATATTGTGGTTCAGGAAGGTTAAAACCCTTGTGGCCTCTGTTATACAGTGTCTCAGCTGCTATTGCTGCTGGAAATCTTCTTGATGATTGTTTTGTATGAAAGCTTCAGTTATTTCTTCTTGAGGCATTTAGTCTGTGACTCTGCAATGGTTTCTTCGTGCCAAACGGCAATAGCAGGAGTCATGCAATGATTTCTTCAAATCAAGAGACATAGCATTAGTTGCATCAGCACTTGCATTTCAAATTGATGATTCAGTATCTGCATGCTCACATGCAATATTTTATCAACTTAGAATTGATCTTCCACTGCAAGAACTTTAAATTATCAGTCAACTGCTGATACAATTTTCCAAGCATTTTATGGCCTTTGTTCTTGGCATTCGTTATCATCCCTGATCAAAAATTTATGATAAAACATCAAAGCAGTAGGTGACAAAATGGGATTGCCAACCAAGAGACTGCTGTAATTGTTACTCTTCTCTATAGAAGCAATTCAAATGATGCAAAATCCAAATGGGTATGCATGCAGCAATAGATCATTAAGTTGAAAGCCTACATTTATGGTATTCTACACCTTTTATTTCCCAGGTTTCTTTGGCAAATACTCCTAGTAGTAAGCTGTGTTCATGTGGGTACTACAGAAAGAAGTTGCCCTGTGATTCCATTTGCACTATATCTTAAATGCTTGAAACAAAAAAAGTTAAATCTGCACATTGGAAGATCAACTTTGACATCTGAGTCCCACATTCGTGCGTCAAACCTAATACAAAAGCTACTATTTATATTAACTATTTCAGCAAGATAGTTCCGCTCTTCTTTTTATTGGGTCAAGGCCCATCTTAATCTATGTAATTTTATTCGTAGATATTATTCCATGATCATTTAATTACTTATGTTTTATTTGTATCTAAAATATTTTTTTATATTTTTAAAGATATAGTATATAAGTCTCTTCCATCAAATTTAAACATTAGAGTATGCTAACCTAACATAGTAAACTATTAATCTAATGATACGTGTAATTTAATTTTTTTTAAAATCTATTTTAACCCCTATAGTTTAGATCATGGACCACTTAAGACTTTATGGTCTTGTTCGTGTAAAAAATAATTTTTATATTTTAAAAACAAAGTATATAAATCCCTCTTGTCAAGTCTAAGTTGACAGATATTAGAGTCTGCTTACATAACATACCAACTCATAATAAATTATTAAATATAATGATATATATAATTTAAGTTATATATGTCAGAAGTAGCAGAAGCCGTAGTGATGGACAAAGGTGGAGAGACAGAGGTAGGAAACACCAGAGGCAGAGGTGAGAAGAGCTGGACCACACATTGTAGGCACGACAACTGGGGGGCACAAGAAAGGACAAAATGGGAGGTGGTGGAGACGAGATGCCCAAGAGAAGGAAGAGGGACCAAGAGATCATTTTATATTTAACATTGGATTGGTCGATGCACATCCACCTGAGGCAACACCGAAAGCTTTTGAGCTCATCACCAGCATGGGATAGGTTGTATGCATACAACGCCCTGCTAGACAGTAACATCTCGATACTATTGTTGGTGGTCACGTCCATGATGATATCTCCTCCCATCATTGAAGGTGATCTCAATTTTTTTAATTTAAGTTACACGTGTTATTATATTAATCGTTTAGTATGAGTCAACATGTCACTTAAATAGACTACAAGATATGTTAACTCATACTTGACATAAAGGGCTTATATATTATATTTTTTAAAGTATATGGATTATTTTAGATACGAATAAATTTATAAAGGCTTAAGTCGTCTATAACCAAAAGCACTAGGGCTAAAATGGATCTTCTAAAAAAAATTAAATTATATATATCATTATATTAATAGTTTATTGAGTCAACATGTCATGTAGGTAAATTCTAACGTCGATTAGCTCAGACTTGAAAGGAGAGGCTTATATATTATATTTTTAAAAATGTATAGGTTATTTTAGACACGAGCAAAATTATAAGAGATTAAGTAGTCCATGACCAAAATTACGATGGCTAAAATAGATTTTTTAAATAAATTATATATGTCATTATATTAATAGTTTATTATGTATCACCTTGTCATATAAATTGTAACGTTTGTTAACTAGAAAGAGCTTATATGCTATGTTTTTTAAATATATAAATTATTTAAAAAACGAATAAATCATAATGACTTAAGTGATTAATCATCAAAATCATAAGGATTAAAATAAATATTAACCATTTTTTATTTTTCCTTCTAGTTAATGTCCAAATTAAAGATGATTGTGTTGATCCTCATACTGCATCTTTGAGAGTGATCAAAATGGAAAACAACAACAGTTTGGTATTATCAGCTGAAGTTCTTCCTTGATGTGGCAACTGAGGTAGATACTAACTCAGATGTCATGTCATCAATTTATTTGTATAGGCTTAAGATTAAAACCTTACCCCTAGGCCTGCAAGCATTGTAGATGCCACATATGTGTAATCAGATCATGTGTTTGGGGTATTCATATTTATATACTCTTTGATAAAAATAGGCAAACTTGAATATTCAACTTGGGTGGTTTCTGCCACCAATAGGAAAAGTGTGGAAGTGTAAAACTGTGTATCAAAAAAAAAAAAAAAATCAACTAAATTTACAAAACCATATCGATTAAGGATTTAAATTGCTCTTACAAAAAGGACAAAGATTCTTCAAAATTTAGAAGTCATTCCAGATCCCATGGTTCTTCCCCAATTTATATAGACATGTAAAAGAGAAAAGAGATCACATATAAACTGACACAAGTCTTTGGTCATGGAAGAGTAGGGGAAAAATATGAGCAACTACTAGCGACCACTTAGTAGTTGTCATATCCCATGTAGCTGTTTGGGAACCGCAAACCATACTGCTCATAGATGGGATCTCCATAATTCACAGTCTTGATCTCCACCGACTTCCGCTTGCTATCCGACTCTTGGACTGCTCCAAAAACAATCTCATTGGTTGTGTCACAGCTCTGCTCATAGAAAGTCCGAGGGCCAGATGAGTGATGCTGATGCTGTTGAAGGTGCTGCTGTCGATGTATTCGCTGTTGCTGCTGTGGCTCTGCATCCCACCCAGTATAGTAAGTTCGTGCTTGGCGGATGTGGTGGATCCTTTCTGGTTCTTTTGACATGAAGGCATAAGTTTTATGTGGAGTGGGAGCTTTGGTGTCCACTGGTGGTGGCATCTCATCATTTGGGATGACAAAACTCTCTGGCATCGGCCGAGTGTTTGCTTTCCGTTGCTGCTGCTGGTATCGTGCGGTTTTCGGTTTCCTTCTGAAGATTGGGAACATTGCAGCAAAGATTTCTGCTGTTGACGACCATGCTCCAAATAAAAATTTCCCCATGGAGCTGAAGAGGCCTTCATCATCCATGTTCTCTGCTTCACTTCCAATCGGAATAAGTGGTGGTCTCATGGACGGCTTCATTGGTTTCTGGTAAGGAGGCATGCTTGCTTTTGTAGGAGTTTGAGGTTCCTGAATAAAATCCTTTTTCCAAAAGTAAGCAAAAGTTAGAGGAAAGGATGTACTACGAACGAATTTACTTCAAATATGCCGCCATTCCTTTAATCAAGCAGAATTACAAAGATCCGTTTAAAATCTTTAAAGTAATATAATTCTTGGAGGAAGAATGCACTTAATGAATCAAAAAGGGCAAAGGAGGCTACCTATGCAGCTGAAGAATATGCAAATCTAAAATTAGAAATTAAATAATTAGAGTAAATTAGGAAAATGTCAAGCCATCAACACTATGGTTATTTCAGCCGAATAGCAGAATCATGCTGGAAAATTGATTGAACAGTTTTAAATTGGAAATATTTGCTATGGCAGTCCATCAAATGATTCATCAACTAAAACAGATCCATTTGGTATGAATTGCTCACATTATTTGAAGAGACCATTACTCCCACACGCCTTTGGAGTAAAGCAAGCATGTAACCAAAGAAACCAGCAGCAAGTAGCACTACAACTCCTATGTTGTCAGAAAAGACAAGAATTAGAATGTTCCACCAAATATCAAGGCATAGAACTCTATAAACCATAATTCGAGGTGACAGTATGTTTATGAACTTGCTATCAATTGCTAAAGTAGAACCAAACAAGTTGGCTCATGGTAAGATCACCAAGCGTACCAAGAGGAAAACCAGTTTCATATTGGTGTGCACAATCGTCAAAATGAAGCTGGATCTCCCTGATTGCCTGGTTCCCCCTGTCCACCACCAGAAGAGAGCAGCTGCTAGCAATGTAAACAACTTCAAAATCAGTAGAAAACTTTGCATCTTCACTCGGCCCATCTGAATGCCCACCTCTGCTCCACTTTCCTCCAGCGATGGTTGTGACCCCTGCACAAATACAAAATATGTAGTCAGACAAAAACAATGTTGTTCGCTTGGTAGCTCCATGGAGCATGCTACCTGACATTTACAAGTGTAACAGTTGCTCTGTGAAATCCAGGGGACCTATACATCGCAGGTCCTTAAAGTAAGCCACAAAAAATGAGAAACATCAATGTATTATTATCCAAATTCAAAGTGTCCTTTTAGACAAAAAAAAAATATATTGTTTAACATCATGGGTTTTACCCAACCGATTGTTTGTTTGATGAACAATTTATTGCACTCTAATGGATTATATTCTGGTTGTGTAATTTGTCTATCATAAATGAAAATACAAGCAAGTTCCGCTCCAGTTACATCATCCAGCTTCATCAGACCTATGTTTGTTTCGCTTCCAAATAAACCTACTCATCCATCATCAAATCACCCTTGTCGAATGAGCTTGCCCCAAATCCATACATATTCTTCCATTTAGAACACGTTTCTGAAATCTTATCCAAATTTCCACTCATCTAGTCGTGGTTACAATAACAATATCCAGTGATAGGGGGAAAATGTTATATCTGACAAAAAAAAAAGGAAAATTCAAACAAAGAATATCGATTGCTACATAAGTTGAAGATGGGAATTCATTGACCATGTAAATGCAATCATTGATCCAATGAATCATGCTTACGTCATTTGCAACTCCTTAGCAATAGTTAAACATATGACTAGGTCCACTCCACTAACATTAATCTTTCTAATCCAATTGGGTTTTCTTTTGGTCTCAAATAACCTAGCACTTGGTAAGCTCTCTTCAATCAAACACATAAATAAGGCTAAATGAACAACGAAAACCATGTATCCTGTATTGGCAATTACAACACTAGCTAATCTGACAACATTTAAAATTATTCTCCCACTTTTCTTGTCAAAGAAAAAGAAAAGAGAATATAACAATTTTCTTCCTTCTGATCCTGTTGATATATCTCGAAACAGAGATACTGGTCTTTTTATTGACAATGAGCAATATGTATACCGACATTAGTCTTTGCTATTTAGACTGAGCATACTCAACAGAACCTATGAAAAATCAGATATGAATTTAAGCTCAACAAAAAAAGAAACAAAAAAGAGGGAAAGGAGTCGAATTGAATAAACTCACCACCCATGTTATCACAACCAGTGCATTCTAGCTGGCACCTACTAGGGGCAATCAGATGAATTTCAAATATGTTGGTTTGTGTATATAATTCTTTTTAAGAAATCTGCAATGAACTTCAGGAATTCTACCATAACCCACAAAAATTATCATGCATCTGTCGGTTGTATTTCATGACTTTTCCCTTACCTGTGTCACTAATTTTCCTGATTGCCATGTTTGTTGTGTCTGCAATATATATGTTTCCCCTTCCATCAACTGTAAAGCCCCTTGGATGGTTCATCCTCGCCTCTCGTGGCCTTCCATCAACATGACCAACGTGCCCTTCTGGAGAACCAGCAATAAGCTTGGGTCTGCTATCTGCATTTGTCAACAGAAATGTCTGAATATGATCAGAAGAAGTGGTTAAATGTATATGCAACCACACCAAAAACAGTTTCCAGTGTTCCTCACCATCAATATTATACAAGCAAGCAATTTTATAGCCATCGAGATGGAACAAAAATAATTTCAAAGCAAATATTAGCAATGATGATAACTTAGTAGGGCATGTCTGCTGCTAACTATCTCTAGATCGATAAGTCAGTTCCAAATTGAACATCTTTTGCTTTTGTTATGTTCTAAGAGTCGGTACTATCACCTACAGATGAAGAAAGTCGGTTGAGACTCAGGATAAAAATCAAAATGTGAAAGGATCATAAGTAACCTGCCTCTCTGCAAGTCTGATAAAATACAAATGCCATAACATGTTGATTCATTACCAATATAAGCTGAAAACTTGAAGGATTAACCAAGTTTAGTTCTAAAAAATCTATAGAAGAATGCTGATTTTCTAAGAAAATGGACCAGAAAACACTTTGTTCAATGCAACAGAACGTATATCAACCAAAATTTATAATAGAACAATAACCTCTAAAAGTATGGTAGCCATCATGTTCACTCAACAACTGAAGATAAAACACATGAAAAACTACCATACAGCAGAATGATACAATACAGTTATAAAACTTTGACTGATCTAAACATGAAAATCTACCATATGGCAGAATGATACAATACAGTTATAGAACTTTGACTGATCTAAATAGTGCCGCTCAAAATTCACTATGCCGCAATTAACTGAATATAATTGCAAAGGACACATGAAGGAAGCGTTTCAGTTCCCATTTAAAATCAGTGGCAGAAGCTCACATCTAGATAATGGCTGTGCGATCCTGTACAGATTGCTGTTGACTGAATCAAGAAGCAGCAGCTCCCCATTCTGCGTCACCTCAATCGAGTATGGCTCAATCCCGAGCTTACTTCCATCGAACACTGTGTCAACAGTGTATCCGCCCTCAAATTTCATCAGAGGGCGGTGGCCAGAGATTGCTGCAAGAAATGTAGTCGGATCAGCTCAAAAATATGTCAAGGAAATCAAAAGGCAACAGGGTTGGGCGAATTATACCTGTCTTTGGAGTAGACTTTAGCGACCACAACCTCTTCAAGAGACCAGAGGCAGCATTGGACACAGCGGTACTAACAATTTCTAGTAACACAATCAGAGGATGAGTTGCTAATGCAGTATAAACAGACACAAATATGAAAGTGCAGAACATGAACCGAGAAGAGAACTCACTCCCAGGTGAAGCAACTGAAGCTGAGCTAAACCCACTCAGTAGAACCAGTAGAAGAATGGGCACTTCCAACCATCTCATCTTCTTCCACTGATGTCTCTGCTCTTGTAAAGGACTACTGGTCCCTAGGATAAACAAGGAAGAAAGGTGAACTCACAGCACACAACAGGAGGAACCCATCTGAAGCCAGTTCTTGATTGGAAGCAAGACGAAGCCCATCAGACCCTTCACCTTCTACTCTCTCTCTCTCTCTTATTTAAGCCTCTTATTCTTGACCTCCTGTAAGGCAAAAGAGCAGAAAGAAAGAGACAAGTGAGGAGGCAGTGAGGAACATGCAGGACATGGGAGTGTGAATAGAGTTGGGAGAAAACAAACAGGGCTGTCACATGCCACTGCTGCTGTTCAGCATCCACCGAAGCCTTTAAGCCACCCTCAATTCCTCTACTTAGAATCCTAAACAATTGCTGCAGATTTTTACACCAAATAACAGTGCAAACAAATAACAATAACAAAGTTGGGAGAGCTTCTTTTTCCTTCCTTCTTTTTACAGGTTACTTCAACACTTTTGTACACAAGTTTCAAGGTGGAGGGTGTGGGGCTTACTCACATTCAGCAGACCCTGCAACACCAACACTTGCTTTCCTTCCTGTGGATTCTCCTGTGGATATATTCCTTCCTCCACCTTCGTTTGCCACTTTCTCACCTTTTCATAATTGCATGTGACTCCTGGTTTCATGTGGGCAGCATTGGAGAGGATCCATCACCTCCAGCTGCTTTTTCTTTGTCCTGCTCTCTTCCCTCACACTGGATGCAGGAAACTACAGTCAGCAGGCAGCTCAGCACCAACTCGGATACAAGATTACTATATTTTGAACGCCAAACTTGGAGTTCGAATGCTGGTCGAGCTGCAAGAAACGCACAGTAGTTCAGATCTGGTGCTGGAGGAACCTGACCTTGTTTCAAAGGAGGTGATGAAAGCTCAAAGGTCGGCTGTGGGCACGGGAATCATTACAAGCATTGAGAGGAGGAAGAGGTAAACAGCAGAGTGGTCCGCGGGGTTCTCGTGAGTGGCATAAGGTGAAGAGTGCGGCTCTCTGTGCACTCTGAACATTGGTGGAGTTACTGCAGAGATGGCTGTGGAGTGGAGTTACTGCAGAAGGTTTCCGGGAGGCTGTGTTATCAAAGATCCAGATCCTATAACTTTTCAGATCGAAAAAAAGATTAAAGTTGACTCTGTCTTCACACCACACTCGGAAAAATTAATTTTTATTCCATGTCATGCGGTCGACCTTAAAGAGTCTCATAACTCAGGGAAAAACAATATTTAGCTTTGATAATAATAGCAACTCACAATCACAAAGTCAATCCCACAATGAAACGACTGCAAGAATCATATCTCATTCAAACCACAATGTCTATATACTCCAACAAACCAATGTCAGAACATGCCATAATCTGTACAAAACAATGGCAAGAACTTCCGAAACTTCAACGAATAAGACAATATTTTACAAACTTATAGCAAAATCGCCTTCGGTGCATCTCCTTCCACTTAGAAAGTTACTGTCTCTGATGCTATAAAGCTTGCTGGATGATTGGAAGAACAAATGAAGGCTGAAGAAGACATGTATGCTAACACAGATTGAACTCAGCATGGAGAGCTCATTAGGATGTACAGGTGCTATGACTAGCATATGAACAAAAAAGACGGTCAAAAAAAAACCTCAACTCGAACTTTCAAAAGAAACCTGATAGTGTGTGGACTTTTGGTTCTGAGTTGAGACAGCAGTGATACCTCGTAATAACCTTAGAACTTCACTGGTATCTTCAACGTAGTATTTGGCTTTGCTTGGCTTTTGACCAACTGTACATGCAAAGACTTCGGGGACTGATGGAAATAGATTGCTTGAAGCGGTGTTGTTGATGCTCTCAAACATGTCCTCATCAGATCGGTCATCGCCAATGCACATCACAAAGTCCGGTGGCTTCCCACAGTTGCTCAGAGTCCCAAGAAGCTTCTCCACCACCAGCCCTTTACTAACTCCCTGCACGTAAACAATCTTGTTGTTAGATGGCGGTAGAGCAAGAAAAAGCACTGAAGAACTACAACAGGCAAATCTTCCACATCATAAGCTTGCACCTGAGGTTTTACTTCAACAATATGTTGACCCCGCTTAACAACCACTGGCTCGTTTGCCAGAACACTCTCAAGATGATCCAGTAGTTCTTTAGCTTGGCAAGGACCAAAATCATGATCTGCATATTGATGATGCCATACAATTGCACTCTCCTTTACTTCTACAAATGAACCATCTGTGGTATCAGTATATAATTGTATAACTGGTTTCGCTATCTTCATCCAATCAGAATCAGCAACAAATGAATTGGACTCCCACTCAACATCCTTTCTCCACCTATAAGGGAAAAGAAGAGAACCAGATCAAGGAAGCAAGACGCCAACAGAAAACACAAAATTAGGAAGTATGAGTAGCTTTTATGTATTGTACCTGATGAAATAACCATGTTCAGCAGCAATTCCGAGGTTTTCACACGAGATAAACCACTCACTAAGAGAATCCCTGCCTCTGCCACTGACGATAAACACAGTGTTATTTGGATCGCTGCACAGGCCATTCAGGATAGATATGGTTTCTTGGCTTGGAGTTTTGTTGACAGATGATTCAGGCATAATGGTGCCATCATAGTCCAAAAATATAGCTCTTCTGTAGGTATTCTTGTAGGATGACACAATATGATTTAACGTCAATTTCCTAAAATTAGGTGAAAGGAAAAGTACACGGAAATTTAGGCCAAATCCAAGAGCCCAGCACCTTCGACTGTAGTAGTCTTTGCATGCTCTCTTCAGATCCTGAGAAAAGCTGTGAGCCCAGTAAGCAACATGATGGGTGCTGACATAACGATAATGTTTTTCATGACGCAACTGTCTCTCTGATTCTCCCAATATAATTGATTGATGAAGATTATCAGCCACATCCTCAACACTCCAGGGATTGACCCTAAAAGCTCCACTAAGTGATGGAGAGCAACCAACAAACTCAGATACAATAAGTGTGCTTGTGTGTGAACCGCCCACATTGACACCCCTACACTTGTCCATCTCCTCCGTTCCCTGCCTGCAAACTACATACTCATAGGAAACCAAGTTCATGCCATCCCTCACAGCGTTCACAATGCAACACTCTGCTGCCACATAGTAAGCTATTCTTTCATAGAAAGGTATAGGCTTGTCAATGAGTACCACTGGATCATAGCCTGGAGTACCGTAAGAATTGTTAATCCTTTCAGCAATTGATATTGCTTCTTCTCTTGCTTCCTTCACATCCTTTCCTGTGCTTCTTGCGGGGTTTACAATCTGCACAAGGACAATATTTCCTCTTAAACAGGGACTTCTCTCCACCAAAAGCTCAAAGGCAAGCAACTTCAGGCTAATGCCCTTAAATATATCCATGTCATCAACACCGAGTAGTAACTTCTTCCCCTTGAATTTTTTCTCAATCTCCTGAACCTTTGAAATTGTATGAGGATGATTCAGTACAGAATGAAGCCGGCCTATATGAACACCGACAGAGAGAATCTTGATGCTCACTATGCGTCCATAATATTCGAGTCCTATATAACCACGTTTGGATTCGTAATGCAGGCCTAACATCCTGCTACAACAAGAAAGGAAGTGTCGTGCATAATCATATGTCTGGAAGCCAATTAAATCGGCATTAAGCAATGCCTTGAGTATTTCCTCTCTGACAGGCAACGTCCGATAGATTTCGGATGAGGGAAACGGGCTGTGAAGAAAGAAACCGATTTTGATTCGATTTAGTCGTTTCCTTAGGAATGTTGGGAGAAGCATGAGGTGATAATCATGGATCCACACATAGTCATCATCTGAATTAATTACCTCCAAAACCTTGTCTGCAAATTTTTTATTTGCAGAAACATAGGCTTGAAAAAGAGAATGGTCAAAGAGATCACCCTTATGAAGACCAATAGGAAGCATATAATGGAAAAGAGGCCATAACTGCTTCTTGCAGAACCCATGGTAATACTTCTTATAAAGATCAGGAGATAGGAAGGTTGGCATGCACCCATATTCTTCCAATAGCTTTTGAGAAACTACTTCTTGCTCACGGACATCTATATCAGCCTTCAAACTTCCAACGTATATGACTTCAGTATCATAAGAAAATCCATCTTTCAGTTGTAGCAGCAGCGCATCCTCATCCCATGTGAAGCACCATTCTCCAGTCGTTTGATCTTTCATAGAGTTTAGTGGAAGGAAGTTTGCTACTATGATTTTACGATCACGGAATAGTGATGTGGTAGTACAAGAGTTTTCATCGGTGCATGCTCCTTCATCCGTGTCATTTATTATTCCTGGAGTTGTCATTACTCTAGGAAGTGATTTAATAGACATACTGAAGTCTATTAGGTTGTCAGCCCCCATTTCTAAAAGGTTGGCACACGATTTTGACAACATATTTCTCAAAGCTTTCTGGCTTTTAACAAGTCAGTAAAACCACAAAGCAAGAAGCTCCCAGTTCCAAGTACAATCTCAAAAGCTTACAAGTATAAATATATATGTGTATTACTAGATTCAAACCTGTGAAAGCAAAGAGATTAGACACATAAGAGAAACCACTAAATGGAATACCAAATTTATGCAGTTGAAACAGAAATATAGGCTAGATGAAAGAAGTTTGTACAGTCAGATCAAACTATGAGGTTCGACCTACCATACATCAATAATGCTGGACCAATAACTCACTTAGATAGACCCCAGAAAGTAATTTAAGCAAGAGCTGAAGAATGGAATAAATGCAAAAAAGATATGAAATTTAGAAATGAAAAGGGATCAGATTCGATTTGTACCAAAAAGAAATCTCATCAATCAATTATTTTATCAACAACAAAGATTATTTGCCAAAGCAAATACGAAAGTATATCTTCTCCTAAGAAGGAAAGATCTAATGGTTTATGTATTTTAATTTATGGAGTGGAATCTTCCTTTTTTATTCTGCCTTATACTTGTAATTTTGTTTTCATCTCAATGAAAATCAAACCAATCTAAGAAACATCAGAATCTTACAGATATTTATATTTGCACAAAATAACTCAGAAATGAAAAGAAATCTATTTTCCAGTTGACACAAGCAAAAAAGAGCAAAGGCATGACCTGATATCTGACGTACAAACCATTTACTCCCTACCAGAGCCCAACTAAGAAAATATTTGAAGAAAGCATGAAAGAAGTAAGACAATCACTTCAATCATATACAAATAGTCCCCAGCACCCTAGAATCAAGGGTGATGATGGCACAGGAGTGGTGGTGTTAAAAAAAAATTCTAGTTTTGTGTCATTATCTCAATCATGTCAGAAAATTCATCTATTGCTCATCTCAATCTAGCTTGATGAATGAGCGATGAGATAACCCTCTGAACAATTTTCACATATTAATTTTAGATTGTTTACAAATGCCATCAGTAGCTTATTATACAAGTAAGCGTTTCTGTTTCATCACATAATTCAGAAATATTATCACATGGTTAGAGACTCAATCCATTATAAGTAACAAAGCCTTAAAAATTATAATTTCCTCAGTCAAAGCATTGGAATTTTGAACATACACAAAAACAAGTTGAAATCAACACAAAAAAAGAAAAAAAAATTCACTATGCCAGCAGTCCCCTTGTCTTTGCTCTGATAAAGATAGTCTTCATAAGAGTGAGCCTTTGTCAAATATATGTAAATTATTTTGAAGAAAACAATGCATTTAACTGAAAGGATTTTAGAGGTAACAAAGCCAACTTTGGTACTTCCGTCCTAAACTTATTCAAGCCACCTCACTTTCTATAGACAACAAAAAGAGCTAAAACATTCCCCGAAAACGAAATCAAACGAAGATTCCTCAATCCCATCTTCGTAAACACATTCATAAGGAAAGATTTAATTTGATTCAAGAGAAGAAAAAAAAAAGAGATGACAGTAAAAAATTAGCCATAAAAGAAACATCCTTGTCTCTCTCAACAGTTCTCAAGATCACGACAACCCCATTCCACTCACACACTTACCACGGATTCAAAGATGCAAGCAATAGAATCGACCGAAGAAAACCATAAAAATCTTCACTTTATTCTGAGTCAATCAGAACAATAACCAAAAACAAATCTTTCACTACATTGATCGAACAAGCACTAAGAGGTCATCGAGAAGGAACCACAAAGAACTCAGCGCAAGCACCACAACCAACAGAAAGAGCACGGGATCGGGGGGACACATACCTCAGAACTGCGGGATCAGCATCGTCAGAGGTCTTTCGCCGGGAGATCGAAACAGCTCGGAGAGACCTCTCTCCCTGCTTTGATTTCTTTGTCTATATGAGAGGGGGAAACAGAGGAGAGAAGGAAACGTGGCGAAGATGGAGATAGAGATGCAGATGGGAATGGAAGCCATTTAATGTACGCTTTATTGTCTACAGTATTTTGCTTTTATTACTTTTAATATTAGTTTGTAACGCCGTGGTTGGATTTTTTTTTTTTTGATATATAAAAAATATTATTCAGTGTATTGGGGTTGAAATCTGGAAATGCCATTTAATTTTTTAGTTGTTTTCATAAATGCCAAACTAGGAAAATTCCTGGATATTTTTGCAGATATATATCTTCATAACATATAAACAATAACAGTAAGGTCCAATAATCTATTGAAGAGGGACTCATACTATTTTTAAAAAAATTTATTTAATAATTCAGATCAATTTTCTCGATTATTCACAGTTAAAGGATGATAGATTAAAGTTGGAAGATAGAAGGATAGATTAAAATTTCAACGACAAGTAAAAAAAGGGGTATCATAATACATAGCATATCCAACTTTGGGATATAATATATCTGGAGGTGGCATGTATAGCACGTAAAATTATCTATATATATCCAAAATGTGACCCTAAGTGGATTAGATTGGATTAGGTCAAGTGGCATAACTTGCGTGCATATCCTAAGTTTATCCCGAATTATTTTAGATAGCAGACTTTAGTCGGATTCTGAGTCAGCGATTATGATATCCTGAATTATTTGGATAGAAGATTTGGTTGGGTTCCGAGTCACAACTCTCTCTCTCTCTCTCTCTCTCTCTCTCTCTCTCATGCTGAGGTTATCTTTCAAACTTCATTCCCTTCTTCCTTATTCACCGATAAGAACAGTTGTATCCAAACAAGTTTCCGCATGCAGTGATCTTGTGTTTTGATCAGCTGATGAGGAGATAAGGCATCTTAAATCTCGAGGTAATCATGTAGGATGGTGGATAACGAGGAGGAGTTAATACTCAACAGCCGTCGTCGTCCATACAACTCTCTCTCTCTCTGTATCTTTGACTCATACTTAAAGCATCGGTTGGATAAGTTCATCTTCAACTACACCCCTTCATCCCCTCCCCTATTCACCATCAGAACTTGTAAGCAAGCAAATCGATCATGCTGTAAGGTAATGGATAAAGCCATGTGGAAGTCAAAATCTGGAAGAAGATGGGGAAGCCTTTTGGCGTCGTCTTCTTTGGCGGAATGAGGCCACCAAGATATAATAATGGGGATTGGATTTCCTGTGGGTCTCTCTCGAGATACGCAGCGTCCGCCCACCGCATGCACGTAAGCATCATCTCGCCTTCTCCGCCGGATATTATAAGGTTGGCCATCCACCACCAGCTCTTCCTTCTTATCGTGAACCAACCAAACTATTCTTCTTCTTCTTCTTCTTCTTCTTCTTCTTCTTTATTATTATACACCTCCTATGGATGACATCTTGCCTTCCAAACTAGGCATTGTTGAACAGATCAGTATATTTATATGTTGTCACAGCAAAGCTGGTGCCTATTGTTGGATGATTGACATCCAGCTTACCGGGAAATGTCACGCGACGATTACACTCTGTTTAGGTTTTTTACACGGCCGTGGCTATGGTTCCCGGTGGAAGACGGGGGGCGATGGCATTGTGGTGATTAAGGACCAGAAACAAGGCCACCACGAGTCGGGCCCAGGCGGGGCGGGACCCACTTTATCTAGCAACGTCCGCCTTCGCCGCCTCTGTCGGTCGGTGTGACGGCGCCACGTCGTTTGACCGCCAGCAGGTCTCCTGGATGACCACCACCGTCGATCTCATCGGATCTATGGTCAGGATCATCGAGAGCTCGAGTGGGGCTCCGCTTCCAACCGCTCCGTCGCGACTTTAGGAACCACTTAGGTCGCGGGCCACGACCGCTGCTTCCCGCCGTCGGTGGTCAACTGGGTCCTGACTTAAGCCGGGGCTCCGATCAACTCTCTGATTCCGTTGATCTCCTCAGATCTCTGTTATCAGAGCACCTAATGTTGTGCTACATAAGTAATTTAACATTTTTAATTTACACAAAACATATCATCTGTTCTCACACTAGTTTTTTTTTCTATAGATAAACTACCAGCACAGAGGGAACAAGATGAGAGTTCACTAGATCTCCAAGCAAGCACCTGAAATCAAACTTAGTGGATCTCCCCTCATCGAAGTGGATCTCCTGCCTTATCCAACAGCAACACTCCAGCTATGGTTTGTGAGCATGCAAGGGAATAAATACTATAAAGCATGTAACCATGGAATCTTATCTACTGACATTACTGGCATGCACCTTCTTCTTCACTGTACTCCATTGTGAAAAGTGTGTGGGGTGCCGTGCCATCTCAGAAGTCTCTTTCCCTTTCCTTCTTTGAGGGGTGGCATCTCCCAGGGTTCCAACCACCTCAAACAAGAAAAATATGGGATTTATATATTAGTGATGAAATAGGTGAACAGAAAATGATAGGCAGATCCCAATAGGTAGGTGATATTTTATGATCCTGTTGTCTCAACAACACTAAAATAATTATAAAAGTTGGAGAAGGGTTGTCAGAAACAGGATGATGGTTTGTTCCTGGAGAAAACCAGAGTGTCCACCACCCTTATCCCAAGCTTCAAGTTCTAGCAAGTCCCCAGGTCAACATATACAAATCAATTAATATTAGAAGAAACTTGTTGTTTGACTGAGTCAATGACCATCCTTCAGTGCGTGCATTCAGACATATTATTGAAGATTTCAAAATGAAGCTTTGACATCAAGTTGGTGGCCTTTTGCCTTACAGATTTCTTTGGAGATCACTTTGACTAGGAAAGATTCATTAGCAAGCAGCAGAAGTTTCGTTTGGGATAAGTGAAAGATCTCATATGCTCAGAACCAAATCCACCCCTGCATGTTTATTGGAGAGGTATTGCTTAATCACAGACAAGTGTTTGTCATACAGAATGAGGAGCACAAACTACTTCATCTGCAGTTAGTGAACATCTCTCCCAGCTCTACAAGCACTAGAATTTCCATACAGAAATTATTCTCCTATTTACACGATGGTACCTTGCAGAGGCAGACCAAAGGAAGAAATCCTGCACCCAAATGCTTGTATTCGTTTCCTGTTTGTACAAGGACATAATAAGCTTGGAGGATGAGCTTGGTCATCTATGGTGCAGACGAAGATGGCAGAGGAGGTGAAGCTGTACAGCTGCAGGTGAAGCTCAAACATTGTAGATCATCCCGACCTCCAGCGTCGATGCATGAGGGATGCTGACTGCATACATTGGACCCCTGCAGTTCCTCCTCAGGAACTCGTATCCGAAATTAATCACAAACCGCTTTATTAGGCTTGATCCACTCTTCGCCCTCATGTACGAATGCCCAAGGATGAATGCCATTCCTGCTTCTCTTGCTTCCATCAGCTCTTGCAACTCTTCTCTCGTGGTGCCCTTCTCTAACTTTGGGCTCCTTGGCAAGACAAACCTTACTCTTTTCTTAGGTGGAATTGGCGAAGAGTGCATTGCCTTCGAGTCCGAAGGGCCAGGTGCTTCCACAGGTTCTACAGCTCTTTCCTCGTGAAACCTGAAACCTGCACTCACCACCATCATCTTTTCATCACCGTCCTCGGTTGCCTCTACATAACCATTCTGCTCGTGCCCTGCAGATTGTATGAACTCCGCAATGCTAGATACCAGATCCTTCTCGAACTCCAAGTCATCCTTGTGTATGTCATGGTACCCATACCTGACGATGACCCTGTAACTTCTGTATTCTTTTGGACCAACGCGACCAACAAGGAATCTTTCCTCGGGCAGGACGTGTGGCACTGGGACTGACTTTATGCAAAGGAAGACAAGAATCTGGTGCGAATGAAATATAATGTTATGTTGATGAACAATATGAATCAATTCTCTCATTTGAGTGTTAAGAGGGATCAACAACGTCTGTTCTATTACTACTGAAAAGCTTGGTGTGTGGAAAAACTTTCATACTTACCTGGTGAAACGCTGGTAAGTTGGTGACAAAATGTGAGAAAATGGCTGGGATTCCTGATATGAGCTCTGTATGAATGAGCCCAATGCCTCGCACACGTACAAAGCCAAGAGCAGGACCAAGGCTAAGGAGCCAGTTGATGGGGACCTTGTTCTGAACATCAAATTCGTACTTCTTACGTGTGCCATAATGCCATATGCACATGACAGTCATGAGAACGAAGGAAAGAGCAATAGGAACCCACGCTCCCTCAAGGAACTTGATTAGGGAGGCCGAGAAGAAGAGCACCTCTATGGTTCCAAAGAATACAGCGAAGCATATAGCAAGAAAAATGTTCTTGTGCCAGCAGAGGACGATTACCAGGGACATCAAGCAGGTGGTTACCAGCATAACAATTATGACTGCTAAACCTGTTGCAATTGAAGAGTCAAAGATAGTGCACTAACAAAATTCATGTGCAATGATGTAAATCGTAAAGAGAGATATCGTCCGGAGAATATGAAATCATCACTCGACAGGTTGTTCACATATGAAAGGATCATGTTATCACTATCAACACTAACAAAGGGTTATCGGATGCAAAACAATTATAGAATCATGATCGAAGGCAGCAGCAGAAGCAGCAGAAAGAATGATTAACTGCAAACTAAAAGATGTTTAAAAATGAGAGAGAGAAAAAAAAAGTTTGTATCAGAAAAATAGTTGAGTGAATCACATAACAGAAGTATAGAACCATAAAATTTTTGCATCAAGGCCCAAAAACATATAAATACAGGTGATCCAAGACTTTGTTTACTAAAAAATTGAAAAGAGAAAAAGTAAAAGGAGCAGTCTCAGAGGTTGATGCTGGAGATGACCAATCTATATATGATAGGAAATGGCAGCATACATTATAGAAGCCAAATTGTCTACATGATACAGTGGTGAGATCGGCACATTAAAGTTCCATTCACATGCTGTTGCTTTTATGAGCAAACTGTTACCACGATCACCAGTGGTGAGATTATTTGCAAGGGAGCTGGAGGCCCAAATCAGAAAGTTAAAACAAAGGATCTGAATGTAAAACCTAAATGACCTTGGAAAATTGAACTTAGATCTACAAAGTTCTCAATGAAATTATCAGAGAGCAAAACATGGAATTTACTTCAAAAATTGGAGTGTCATATATATGTATATCAGTACTTCGGGTTGTCTTCTTGAGGTAATTATCATTTATATAAATTGCTTGGATAAATGATAATCATAGCAAGAATATCAACCCGAATCTGATCTACAAGTTGAAGAGTCATCATGATCAACTAGGTCTATTCCCATATATATGGGATTCTACAGGTGGAGATGACCCAAAATTCATGATAAAGAGGCACAACCCTTAGGCACCCAGAATTTAAAAAAGAGAGGTGCTTTATGTTAAATTGGTAAAAGAAATCCAAAGATCATAGAGAAATCAATGAGTTATACTCTAGCACATTATACCTTGTGCATTGCCCAGGTGCTTCGTGTCTCTGAAACCGATCGTCACAGCTAAACACAATAACATCAAAATCCAGTTGATCTCTGGAATGTATACCTGACCACCTATCTTGGATGAAGTATGCACTATCTTCACCCTTGGAAAACAACCCAAGGCAGTGCACTGTTTGATAATTGAGAAAGTACCAGTTATAACTGATTGGCTTCCCACCACAGCAGCTAGTATAGCTATTGCCAGAACAGGCCATCTTAATCTCTCTAACAAGAGAAAATTCTACATGTAAATACTCTGGAAATTAGGATGACTATGCTGATCAATTTATGATTGTGCAAAATTTAATGTGCAGGAAAACAAATACCTGGTACAGACACATAGAATCCAATCCGATAATTATTTTGGATAACATGATGCTGAGATAGATAAGCAGCTTGTCCCATATATGCTAGGAGCAAGGAAGGGTACACCACAAAAGTAAAAGCAATCTGTAGAGAAATGAAAGTTCATTGGACAGCAATTTTAATGTCAATAGCCCTTGTAGTGCAAGCACTCTGAACAAGTTGTTTAACAAATTTTAATTCAAGTCTACTGAATTCTTGAAAACTAGCCAAAAATTACAAGTGCTCCACTTCAATAACATACAAATGTGTAGAAGTAGATACTGCATTTATCTCAACAGCCCTTCCATCTCTTTTACAACCCACTTCATAAAAGAAATTTTTTCTTAAGGGTAACAGAAGCGACATTGGGAATTCTATGAAAAACATCTTTCACTACATTCTTCTTATATTTTCTCATTTTGCATCGAATTTTATTATTTTAAACCAGCTAATTCGTTTTTTGTCAATCTACATTCATTTTTACTGTGTCTTATGAGCGTTAAGAATTTATTACTGATTTCGAGTAGATGAATCTCAGATAAAGACTAAAGCATTACTAGACCTTTAAGAAATGGAATATGGCCCCAATCTTTTGCTCTGGAGATATATGGCTGCATACAGTCTTAGTGAGAACAATGATGCACAAAAGCATACTTTCAGGAGATGTAAAAATTAAAATGGCTTCCTTCCATGTTTATGGTAGGACTTATGGCAGACAAACAAATTAACTCCAATTTGTACTCTACATCCATTTTATACTCTACAGAATACTAGGAACCTTAATTATGACTTTGCCATTAACTGGTCCAAAATGTCAACTATATCAAGTCATGTGATATAGCTGTGTCGGAAGTGAATTATCTGAAATGTCATCAAGGCTTTAACACGTGACCTCAAAGACATTTTGACAAGGAAACCGACAAAGGTGCAATCTATATGATTTGTCTGTATTATCATTAATAACATTAAACAATATACACAAATTATGTTTACTACGACTCAAAATTTTATAACTGTGGGATGTGTCTTCTGTGCATACCATATTTGCTGTTGGATTTATGGCACTCAGTTTCCAGTGTTAACACTCAATTCAAACTAAAGCTGTTTAATCAATTAGTACTGAAACTTTCATGTTTTTCAGGTCATCAATGAACTTCTAAACTATTTCTCAATAGGTTGGGAGCTAGAGGTTACACTATAAGTCATCAAAGTATTTAACGATCATTTACTTGTTAGAATCATCCTAAGATGATGTATTTTGAAGGATGATGTAAGCTAAAATCTAGCGTTTCAGCTCACCATTATTATTATTATTTTTAAATCACCATCATTAGTAAGAGGTTTATGGTATTTTCCTCTCAATCATTCACTGCCATAAAATTAGAATCTACTAAACAAAAATTTCAATTCTGGACCAGATCCGGATTTCTTTTACTTGCTTAACACCACTTAAATGGGCTTTTGACCGGTAAATAACTTACTTATATATCAGTCATCCTTTGTTCCAGATTTTGACAGACCTGACAACCAATTTGTGAATATTCTACTGATTCTTTTAACCATATATCATAGATAGAATTAAATGACAGACTGTTAAAGATCTTAAATACAAACATGACAAAGATTAACAAATTTGGGAAACAATGCTTCAAAAGTAAAACAACTTTAAATAACTCAATATAGAAACAACCAAGAAGAAAGATACATGCAGTGAACAAAAAGATATACCACAGAAGAAGTACTAAAAAACAAATATCCATGTGAGTTGCAACCTGGTGTCCTTACCTTTATTGATGACTGTGAAAAATGTCCCAGATCTGCATACATTGCTTCAGAACCTATACAAGAGAAAGTTGGAAACAAAATTATTCAACGATACGGAAAAATGTGCTAATATGATCAGGAACTTCCACAAACCTGTTATGCATAAGAGAACACCACCTAATGACATCCAACCTCCTCTTCTGGTTTTCTTCAAAAACTTGTACATGTAATAGGGGGAAAAGGCTTGATATACATGAGGATTCCAATAGAAAATATTATAAGCACCAATGACACTGATGCACATAAGCCAGATCACGACAATTGGTGCAAACAGGAACCCTAGTCGGTGTGTACCGTATTGTTGCAGTGCAAACAAGCAGACCAGTATGAGACATGCAACAGGAACCTCAACATCTGGAAGTTATAAATCACATTTAACAAGTATAAGGAGTAAAAACTGAACAATTGAGTAAGCTGCAGAAAAGCCACAAAGTCAATTTAAAATGCAAGCAATACATTGGAACCAACAACCACTGCATAATCACATTAGCCAGCAAACAGAAGCAACATCTACTGATCAGAGTCTCAGGTTCAACAATCAGAAAATTAAGAGGCAGCACTAAATCACATAACAAAAAGATACTGAAAGACACCACAATATTTCAAGCCTTTTGAAATTGGCAATTAAACATCCAAGAATACATGGCTAATCACACAGCATATCACAGACAAGAAGGATTGCTGAATTATCCTAGGAAGCCAGTTGATAGATATGGGTTCAACCTTGTTGAGCAACCAACGAACCAAACGTAAGGAAAATCTAAAAAATTATTATAATCCACATTCAATTTCATCTCCAAGTCAACAAGAAGCTAAAAGGTTACAGAAAATGTAGTCCTCATTACATAAATTCGAATTTGTTCTTCCCAACTTCCAGAACACCAGAAAGCTGTATGCAAGAAAATTTCTAAAGCTATCTCTTCTTTGCTTCTATTCAGTTGTCCTGGAAGTTTTGACAATACACTGACTACAAAAGAAGACACAGCTTATAGACTGTTGCTACAGAACAGGTAGAGTTGAGGAAAAATAAGAACTGAAGATCAACGAGAAGTAAGAAGTCCCTAGTATAAGCATGACTTCTGGATAACCAAGGCAGAAAGCAACTTGCCTTTACTTATGTTGGATGACAATATCTCATGACTCAGATCAATAGATCACTTCTACAAGCAATCTATAAACAAAAGCAAAGTTTCTCTGTAGCTGATCAGTAACCTACATTGAAGTTGCACTATGTAGCTTTAAGATGTTCAGTAATCGACGACCTTTTTTTTTCCTTTTTAAATGACTCTAACTCCTTCATAATCAAGTTAGCTCAATATGTCTTAGCAAAAGGACAGAGAACAATAATGATAATTGTCCACCACCCACAATTTCTAGAAGAAAATAAAGCATTGCTAAAATTGCATATTTGCAAACACTTATAATTGCAATTCAACATGATTAGGCATCCTTGAGGAGACCAATAGACAGAAACAACCAAGACAGGCAAATCTGACCAGAAATGAATAACTAAGAGAGAGAGAGAGGGAGAGAGAACAAAACACAGAGATAGAAACAAAGATGGAATCACGGCAAATATCAGAAGAACCAATGCATATTTCTAGGAAATCTACGTCTAGACCCTGAAACAAAATAATTTAAGAATTAGCTCTTGTTGAGAAACTTCCTTACATTTGTGATGTTCCTTTGACATGGAAACCTCAAGACCTGAGACTGCAGAGAACACTGCAACAAGAAAAGAACATATTTAGAACGATAGAAGCACACCGAGTGGCCAAAGGAACTGCAGAAAGCATACAGAACAAAGCAGATTACCCGAGATTGCAGGGGTCAGGACACCATCCCCAATGACCATGCATGTCCCAAGCAAAGCAAGAACCAGCAACACGCGCTGCGAGATTTGGTGCTTCTCCAATAGCCTCCTCATCCACGGTGCAGTCCTCGCACCACCAGTAGGGGCAGAAGGATCGCCATTGAGAAGGCCCAAGTGATCATCCTTCTTATTATAGGCCAAGAGCTCCTCATCGGCGACCTGCCCGTTTGGTATGAACCCAACGCGGGCGTGACGAACGAGGAGGGAATAGAGAGCGAACGTGCCACCCTCACCGTTATCGTCTGCTCGGAGAACTATGAGGACATATTTGAGAAGAGGGATGAGGGTGAGGGTCCAGAAAACGAAAGAGAGCACGCCATAGATCTCGTCGTTGCTCTCCGAGTGCTCGATGTCACCTGCAAAGGTGCTCTTGTACACATACAGGGGCGAAGTGCTGAGGTCGCCATAGACCACGCCAAGGCTCTGGTAAGCAAGCATCACGACTGACCTCCATGATTGTCTCTGCAGTTCAGGTGAGGTTCCCTCGTTGGAGTATCAACACTCATCAAACATCTTCAAAACCTTAGCTTTCAGATGAAATGGAGCAAATTGCAATCCCAAACCAACAAGAGTACCTTAAAATCTTGCAAAAATTCTTGAAATGTTCATCTATCACAAAAAAGGAGAGAGGAGAAAAGAAAACACTTGGCCGAAGAAACTAATCAAAACTCCTTGCCGCTTTTGATTTCAAAGATTCATCAACAAACGTCAAACACGCCGTGGTTAACAAGAAAAAGTGACTAAAACCCAAACAAAATCCCTCCTTGAGCTCAATCAACTCCGAAATCTGAACTCCACAAGAAGAAAAATGCAAACCCGAACGCGTTTGAGATCAAAGTTGTCCGGAACATCTTCAAAATCCAAACTTTAGTAGCAAACGGTATCCAACTCACCTTGGCAGGATTGATGTAGGATCCACTCTCGAGATCCATTGCCGAAAGATTTAAGGTTTCAGAACGCCATGTTCCTTCTCCTAAGCAGGGCAAGCCGTCGTGCCGCTGTGCAGGAAGAGGCAAGAGGATTAGCCCGTGAATATTATAGTCTAGATTCGAGAAGGTGGCAAATCGTAGAGGAAGGAAGGATCGTCCACCGCCGAAGCCAGAGAGACGTAACCCAGCACAGACTGTGTGGAGGATATTTAGAACACCACAGAATAGCCAGAGCAGCTACTCGCTTGGAGCTTCTTTTTCCTTCTCTCTGCGTTCTACCAATCCTCTTATGGACACACAAGATTTAACTCTTGGTTGTATGTGGGGGAACCAAACAAATCAACTTCTGGTGGGTTCTGAACACAAGGCAGAGAGAAAGAGCGAGAAGGGTGAACGAAGGATAATGACTCCAGAGAGCAACCAAAAAAAAAAAAAATCCCCTTTTTTTTTTACTTTTTGACAGGGACGAAAGAGAGAGAAAGTGTGTGTGTCTGCTGGCTCTCTTCTTTGTTTATGGCAAGAAAAGTGATAGGTCTGTGTCCCTTTTACTGTGAATGGGCACCTGGCTTATCAAAAGATGTGTTCTTGTATCAGAAAGGAGACACTTTGGGAGGTGATGAGTAAAACACGCAAGCTTTGCATTTGATGCATGCATCCAACATGGTGATCTCTTAGAGTGATGCATCTACCACTGTGTTCTTGTTGCAGTCCAATTACTTCCAGTGGTAGATGGGATGAGAATTGGATCACAGAAGAACCCAACAAGAATTAATTGGTCAGCTTGCGCACGTTTGAAATATCCAACAAGAGAACAATGGAAGATATGTAGAATAATCATATCGATTTTTTTCTTTTTTGGAAGAATCAAACATACTAAATTGCCACATATCTAAAAAAAGATGTCATTATAACGAAAATAAAGAAAGTTCAAAAGTCATTAAAAATCTTTTCGATCCCAACATTTCAAACGGTCCAATTGACCGACTTGATTACTATATTCACGAAAACAATAATTACATTAAATGAGATTAATTTCTTCAAGAAGATCCTTAATATTCGTACTAATACTTGAAATAGATCATCTTTGATGGTGACTAACAATTCATGAATTGATGCAGAATCTTTTTTCTAACGCAGAGATGAGTGATATTTTTTGCAATGACAGTCTCCAATCCCAATCTAATTACTGGTGATTCACATTGGAGGTGTGGTTTGTTCTTGAACTTTTTTTTTTTTTTTCTTCAAAGAAATTTTCAATCTTTCAATTATCAGATAGATTAGCTGAAATCCTCATTAAAGAAGGCTATAGTACCGAAACATAAAACACACAAAATAGCATATTTGTTCTCATAGAATCATACATTTTGGTCAAAGCATAAGACACTGAATCAAGTTGAGCTTGTGTTTTATTTATTATTGCTAAAACTATTAACATAGTCAAATAGCTTGTTCCATGAGTGCAAATTGTTACAGGAATCATCAAGTCAGATACTTATGGGTATTTATTACCTTAATAAGAAAAAATAGAACATAAAGAAAAACCATAATTGTATCACATGGTAAACAATTAATAATTCATTTATTTGCTCATGCAGAAAACAACAGTAAACAGAGGAAAACAATGCCCAGATCGATTACATAAAGCACTACACCATTTACCTACAAGTCCAAGCAAACTGTCATTAAGGATGAGTTATAGGCTCTAAAAGGCAATTTAATGGCAGTGCAGTAGAGAAGCTAAAGAGGCAGGCAGGTGAAGAACAGCTGAAGCTTAGTTTGGATAGTAGAACTCAGTGGCAGGGATGGCCTTGAACTGGCACAGTAACCTGTGCCAGTGCATATAAATGTTTTGTTTTGCAGGAACTTATACAATCACAGTTCTTGCACCAATTCAGCTCATGCAATTAATTTTGACAGATATATGGGGTCATTATCTGTTTGAGGTCACAAAGCACTGCAGACTGCAGTTCTCTTAGCTTCTGGGTTGTCCAAGAACTATGTGAAAAGGACTGAAATGATACAGGTGGATGGATAAATGTGTGTTGGCTGGACATCCACACAAGTGTCATCAGGAACTTGGAATATTCCAATTCTATCAATTATTGAGCAATCAGAGAGAAGGCATTTGTTCCAATAGGCAGAAAAAGGGAAAAGAGAGTTCATGCTCTCAACTCATTCCTATCTCCTCAGGTTTTATTCCTAAGCTAAAATGTCACTTTTTTCCTCCCTCAAATCCAATTATCATGTAGAAGTACAACTTAGGAATCCGTCGTGTTAGGGTATGAGTGATGTTTAGCCATTTTCTGCTCAACTTAAGTTTCTTTGGAAGTTCTCATCCAGCTAATCATTCTACCATAACATAACAGCAAATTGCTAGTTCTTATATTCAGCATATAAATCACTGACATACTGATCTTTGTATAAATCATATTAGTATATGGCTTACACTATTATCTTATTTTACGATTTTAGATTAAATACATCAATTCCTTATTGGTTTACGGGTTGACGGAAAATATTGGTATATATAATGCTGAGTTTTTTTTCCTACTGGCCTAACTTTTTTTTATCAGTAATCTATCAAAGAAAATAATGGCAACTTCTCTTTAGATGCAGATTAATGCCTTTCAGCATGTCAGAAACATATGCAAAGGCTTACTTCTCTAAATCCAAACCATTTCGCCAAGAAAAAAAAAAGGAGCATTATTATGTTTAATGTTCAGTGAAATATTAGCTAAGATATCAAAAATCTTCCTCCATCAGCCATTGATGAAACTTCAAGATCAGTAAAATTCAAAACTAAAGGATCATTATTGATAACTGGCACTTTCATGGTGGTGCTCTTGTCGATTCACATGTAAGGGGGGCATGGTAGACTTTTGCTCCACCCAAGTGTACAACTTTCATGAAAAAGCATAAACTTGATAAGGGACTTTAGCATGTTCTTTTCCTTGCAAGCCTTTTTGATTGTGAGAGGGATCAGGAGAAAATGATGGCACCTAAATTAGTTTTCGGCTTCTCCATGATGACAACTTCTGTCCATTAATATATAAGCATGTACAAGCACATGGATCTTTGTTTTTTATTTGTTATGCACAGCCATGAATCAGAATCTGCAAGGCATAGATATTTTGATGTTCTGGAAGTTCACCTTGATTCACTGAGTCATAATTATAATATATAGAATGTGCATCATTATGGCATAGAATAATTACAATTTGCAGGAGAACAATGGAAACAAGTGACTTGTGCATCTTCTGAAATGGAAGCTGCAGTATATATTACTGATTTGTTCCTCATTTTTAATGCTTCAGTTGCCATCCCAACATTGTCAGCATCCTATTTTCCACAGATCTGAAGTGGTGCTCATAAAGTAGTGAGTAGGTGCTTGCGATGTCAGGAGCACTTGGAAGTGGGTCTCACAAGGACTTGAATATAGGCTCCAACCAGTAAGAATGTTAGGTAAACAACATTAATTTTTCTTTATTTCTCCTTTACAATCTGTAAGGATACTTCTTTAAGGAGCCATGAGAAGCAGAGAGGATCGTGAGAGGGTATTCCTCCATGATTCTTGGAGATGTAGGACCATTGGAAGATAAGACTCTCCTTTTTTTTTTTTATGTATCTAAACAAACAAAAAGAAATCTTTAGTATGTACCACAGATACAGATTCAGAAGTATCTCATTCTGATCTCTGTAATTATGTTGATTAACATGACACCTTTCAGGTGGTTTCTGCTTTCTGAGAATTCTAATATTTATAGAAAAAAAAAGAGGCAGTCTGCAGAGATTGTACACACACACTATGATTTGTCATAGAGTTTCTATGTTACTGAAGCAATAAACACAACTTAAATGACTGAAACTGTCCTCTTTCATCAACCTTTCCTGTGTTAATATCTTCTTTGGAAGTAGACCCCTATCTTTAATCCACACTACCTTACACCAAACATACAGTGGTATCACAGGATAATAGAGAGAAGGGACTCATGTTCTCTGATTACATGCCAAACTTCACTTCAGCAGTTTTGATTCATCCACCATGGATCATTTTCTGCACCAAAACAAGCTCCAGGTGGATTGATAAATTGATACAAGAAAGAAAGCTCATTCATTCCTGTAGGAGTCCAAGTATGGGCGCCCGCCAACTCTCCCTATCTTTGATTTCCTCAATTCTCGTTCTTGATGATTAGCAGATGAAGCTGTAAGGCGGGTGGATACAAAGAAAGGCCATTCCTGCGACAAACCATCACTTGGATGGACGTCAACCCCATGATCTTCCGGTGGTGCCATGATCAATTGGGTGACAGTGACCATGAAGCCACTGACATCTCCACACCTAGCTCCACCATCAAAATTAGCTAGGCCTCTTAAAGATGGAGCCACAGATGACTCCCCCCATTGACAGCCACCACAGGTTGTTCCCCCCTGCAGTGGTCCATATCCATTCAGCCATCGCTTTCCTCGAGCTACCCCAGTCAAAGAGCCTCATATTGGACTGTTTCAGATGGCACTTCATGTCCAGAGGACAAGAAGCTTCCATCGAAATTTAGGCTTCTGTAACATCATGCATGACCTGTGGTTGAGGCCAACAGCAAGTGAAGCTTCTTGGAAGTGGTGTGGCCTTTAAAGCTATTTTTAGATGATCTGCAGGGAAAAAGTCACAAGTCTTTATTTCTTTTACTGTGGACTGTTCCTTCTTTTGATCTTTTGTCATACAACATCACATCTTTTCCAATTACTTGTGGGATAGTTAGGGAACTAATTAATCAATTTAAATAATTATTTAATACAAAAATATTTTTGGTTATTTCATTTTAGGAGAGTGCCCTTCTCTTTTTATTTAAAGAAAGACACACACCTACCGTTTCCTTCCACTAGTTGTTTGTCAACGAGGAGGATGTTGAAATTTTCCTGAAAATTTTTTATATTTTAGGAAATTGTAAACCATTAGAACTGCTATATTTTCATGATACGTAATAATTCTTATTTAATTAGCTTGCATTTAAAATTTTATGAGTAGTAAATAATGGTTGATGAACTTTGATACAAGCATTTAACGTCAAGATAGTTATGCATGACTTATAATTTTATTTTAATCAATTTAAGTTTGAATCATGATCAGCAAAATATGAATTTCATGAAATTAATGTCATTTTATCTTAAATTTAATCATGTTAAGATTCATCGAATTATTAAAATTTTAGTTTTGTATTCCATTAGGCATGTCTTTGTTTCATGGAATTATGTATACATTTTCATGATTTATTTACTTACTTATAAATTTTGGATTATAAATTTATTATATATTTTAATTCATTAAAATATCAAATTAAATTATTTAGAAGTCTATTTTGATTGATTAATATGTTATTTCTCAAAGTTTTATATCATCATTATACAAAATTTTTAAATCCTTCTAAAAAATAAACTGAAATAAATTTTAATGAAAAATAACGTGTTCTTGGACAACTGAGAGGCATTGCTCCCATCAGATAAAAATATAAATCCTCTCTTTTGTTAGGAGAATATATATAATTATTGGTAAGTCCGTTCTTATTTGTATACATGAATTTATCATATATATATATATATATATATATATATTCACTCTTAAAAATGCTTGCATAATTTAAACCAATGGGCCGTAAGGGTTATTAAACAGGCCCACAACGCCGATTCTATGTAGATAACGGATTGGAGTCCGCTACACCCGCATCCGACCCGCTCATTCCTTCATCGGCTTCGGCTCTTTTGTCCGATCCCTGTCTTAGGGTTAGTTCAAGTCGGAGCCCTCAGATTCCCATCGACGAAGCGAGTTCCGGTGATCGAACGCCGCGATCTTTTCCTCAATACCTGTATCGATTCTCTCTCTTTCTTATCCCTCTTATTTCCCTATATCTTCTTCATCCAAAAATCTACACTTTTTTCCCTTTCGTTTGAGGGTACGGACGAAGGATCGGGTGAGAGAATTTTTGTATTATCTTCACCACTTTCTTTAAAGTCTTGGAGACTCGTTTTGGTGGTAGGATTTGCGCTTTATATTGTTGAAGATGGACAACTAATTCCTTCTTCTTCTTTTTTTTTTCTTGATCGGGTGTAGTTTCAGTTAGTCTATCGGCGGGTTTGGTTTGTGCACTTCACATTCGAGGAAAAACTGTTCTTGTGTGATATTTAGTTGTTTGTTTGAAATAGTATAGTATATGTCACGATCTTGTATACTGCTTGCCGCGAGTTATGTAATTAGACTTTCGTTCGATAAGTAATTAACCGCTTGCGATTGTTTTTTTATCTGTATCCGCAGATTCTTAGCAGATCTTGCAAGGCCATCAACTTTGAATTCTAATCACTGAGAAAACAAATGGTTAGTACACGTTTTACCTTATTTTTTTAGTCAGTTCAGATAGTGTTATGCTTGCCTATGCAGATAACTTGTTAAGTAATCCAATTAGGGATGAGAAAATAGCAAGATGGTTTGTTCCTTTTCTTCCATTATAAGGTTGATCATGATTAACCTTGAATGGACATACTTTTTTTGTTTCAGGTGTTATAAATAAAAATGTTAGTTCAGCTAATCTACCTGTTCTTTCTTGGTGGAAACGATTACATTCTATTGTTCAAACTCAAGCAAAGATAATTTACTTGTTAAATGAATGTACCTTATATAGTTGTTATAGATATTATCATCTTTTAACTCTGTTAACAAGCATCATGTCATATGTTTGACAGCTAGAAACACAAATTATTTCAAGGGATTAAGGAGCTTCATAAAAGCAATTAAAATTTGTTTAGAGTAATCAGCAACTACCTTTATTGCTTGTTGGTGATCGTACTGCTAATTAATTTGATATAGTATCTGATGCATTCATTTAGGTGCATCAATTTTTGTGAACTTTGTGGACTTTCTTATGAAATATTATGGATCAGACCTGACATGAGCAAGTTGCTTCCAGGAAGCTTGCTGATTCTTACTTGAGGTTGAGTTAATTATTCTTTCTGTTTTTCATACACAGGCCAGCCTTGCAGATTCCTTCTTGGCTGATCTTGATGAGTTATCTGACAATGAAGCCCATCCTGTGAGTTGATGCATCAATTTTATTGCCATTGTGCCTATATTTCTTAATTTTTCTTGTAACTAATAATTTCTGATTGCCCATTTTCATTCAGGCTTCTTTGTTGCTTACTTCTGTTTTAGTAGCCGCAGTGTATTGTGGTATTGGCTTATGTGTTATAATGATATTGTCTGTTAGGATGATGAGGATCTTGATGCTGCTGCTATGGAAGAAGATGTTGAAGGTGACATGCCAGATATCGAAACTCTTAATTATGATGACCTTGACAGTGTTTCGAAATTGCAGAAGACACAAAGATACAATGATATTATGCAGGTCAGAGTCAAGTTCCAGATGCTCTTGATTTCCTTGTTTGCTAATTAAGGATCTTAAACCATTACATAATTTTTCTGATAATGAGCCAGTACTTATTTGTTGGTATAATAGCTGCAGTTCTTTTTTCTTCTTCAGTTTTGTAATAAATTTATGTCATATACTGCATCGATATTTTATTCAAGATCATCATACATGACCATCTCTAGATTTGCCTGACTAATACTCAAGTTCCTTCCCCCCTCTTTTTAATGTTTTCAGATACCTTGGCCCCTGTTTTATAATACAAAAAGTAATAGAGGATTAGATTATCTCTTAGCAGCATATTTTTCTTGATGATATGTTCCTTTCCTTTTATGTTTTTTATGGTTGCTTTAAGAATTTATATGTAAAACTTCTTTCCTTTTCTTTGAGTCATAGTCTTTTATGCTTGCTACTGTAGACTTGCATTTTTGTGTGTTAATAAGTTTTCTCGGCCGCTTTTTTTTTAACAGAAAGTGGATGATGCATTAGAGAAAGGAACAGATATTTCTAGTCATGGAATAGTGCTGGAGGATGATCCTGAGTATCAACTCATTGTTGACTGTAATGCTTTATCAGTGGATATTGAAAATGAGATCATCATAATTCACAATTTTATACGTGATAAATACCGTTTGAAATTTCCTGAACTTGAGTCCCTTGTTCATCACCCAATTGATTATGCACGGGTTGTTAAGAAAATTGGAAATGAGGTGGACTTAACCCTTGTTGATTTGGATGGTCTTCTACCTTCAGCTATTATTATGGTTGTTTCTGTAACAGCATCAACTACAAGTGGAAAACCTCTTTCAGAAGAGAGTCTGCAGAAAACAATTGATGCATGTGATAGAGCCCTTGCTCTTGACCTTGCCAAAAAGAAAGTTCTTGATTTTGTGGAGAGTAGAATGGGTTACATTGCACCAAACCTTTCTGCAATTGCTGGAACTGCAGTTGCAGCTAAACTTATGGGAACTGCTGGTGGTTTGTCTGCATTAGCAAAAATGCCAGCTTGTAATGTCCAGCTTCTTGGGTCAAAGAAAAAGACACTTGCTGGGTTTTCTACTGCAGCCTCTCAGTTTCGTGTGGGTTATCTTGAACAAACAGAGATTTTTCAGAGCACCCCGCCTTCTCTTAGAACTCGTGCTTGCCGACTACTGGCTGCAAAATCAACTCTAGCAGCAAGGGTGGACTCAATTAGAGGGGATCCTACAGGAAAAACTGGAAGGAACTTGCGAGAAGAAATCCGTAAAAAGATTGAGAAGTGGCAAGAGCCACCCCCTGCAAAGCAGCCGAAACCTCTTCCGGTTCCAGATTCAGAGCCCAAAAAGAAGAGAGGTGGTCGTAGACTGCGAAAAATGAAAGAAAGGTAGCAGTTTCTTACAACTATACATGGGAACAAAACTAATACCTTTAACAGTTGTAACCTTTAAAGCTAAGTGCCTTATTTTGTATGTTTATATTTGACAGATATGCAGTGACTGATATGAGGAAGCTGGCCAACAGGATGCAATTTGGAGTTCCAGAAGAGAGCTCCTTGGGTGAGTATGCATTTATTTATGTCTGATGATTGCTTTAGTCTCAGTCTCAAAAGATATTGTTGAATTATAGTTCAATTGACTAAATTGCATTGGTGATCTGTGGCTCAAGGCTTGATGTTCAAGTTGAGGTGGATATTTATGTGGTTTCAGAAGTTCTGGCTACTGCTTACTGGGTTCAACTGAAGCTCATCAGTTAAAGATAATTGATGTACCTTTAAAACTCTTGTCATAATTGTTTTTTTTTCCCCTTTGGAATTAAGTGTTCTATCGGAGATGGATTAGTCCTGTTAATATTTGCAAGATTGGATTTCAAAATCTTGATTATAAGATTGAAAATATATAGGAAATTCAGTGCAATAAGAATATGATACAGAATCATCTTTGGACATATCAGAAAGAAGTCCAATTTCACATTTAGAACTGTTGTCATAATTGTTTTTTTTCCCCTTTGGAATTAAGTGTTCTATCAGAGTTGGATTCATCCTGTTCATATTTGCAAGATTGGATTTCAAAATCTTAATTATAAGATTGAAAATATATAGGAAATTTGGTGCAATAGGAATATGATACAGAATCATCTTTGGACATATCAGAAAGAAGTCCAATTTCACATGGTTTTGATGGTTTCAATTTCCTATAGAGGCTTAAGCAGAAACCAAGATATTCTAAGTGGGACATTATGTTGCTTAAAGGATCAAAACTTGTATTTTTGGTTGATGAACTGTTTGATAACAACTCGAGTTGTATATTTATGAAAGCCTTTTAGCCTTAAAATAATGTCTTACAGATTAATTTGATTTGAATAAATGGGACATTTCATATTAAAGTTCTAGAATTTTCTTAACTGTTTACATAAAAAAAAACCAAAGTTCTGCATTTGCAATCTGAACAATGACATGTACGTATAGTTTTCTAACAAATCATACAACAGCAACAACAACAAAGCCGTAATCCCAACTATTTTAGGTCAGCTACATAGACCGTTTGTCGTCATTGAGTTCGTAAAATGCGATATATTTAGTTAAGCTTTCTAACAAATCATATGTATCCAAAAAAACAATTTTCCTTTTGCAAAATCTCTGGTCAAGTCATTATGTTGTGTGACGGGTTAGCTAAAAGATATCTAGTGCCAATATAAGACAGTTAATACTTTGGTAGAATCTAACAATTTATTTATCATGGTATTTTGCTACCATCTATGAAGTTTATCATGTGTTACTTTATGGAGACTTTCGTTTATGCTTAATCTGAAAATGACTTTGGCCGAGTCTTCAACAAGATAAAATATATTTGCTGTCACTTTTGCTTCTTAAGTAATGCACTTCATGGAGAAACCTTGTCCCTGCTCCCTACAAAGTCAAGAATCCACATTGTTATTTCAATGTCATTTAATATTGTTAACCAGACAAATGAATATTATATATGCCTTTATTATATTGTTTTGGTCAAATTGCAGTTATCTAATTCTGAATTTTTCACATAAAATGGGGACTTCATGTGAGAAGTAAGGTCAGACCAAAAGAATCGTTCATAGGACAACAGGATTCAAATACCTTCCACAGGTATTGAATTAAACTGTAGATACTCGGTAATTTAGCAAAAAAGGGGCGGCAGGATTCAAATGTGTTTTTCTTGTTTCAGTAACCACGGTTTAGATTGTTTCATTGCTTCCATCTTTCTTAGTCCTAAGATCTAAACCATGGTCATGATTCGTTCTTGGACACTACTTTACCTATTTGCATCCCAATGTAGTAAATTGTGTTTACTGTGTTTTGTCACACTTTATTAGCTTTCATTTAATCCTAATTCTGTCATTCTGTGGTCTCCTGTATCTGGACCATAGAGAACTTATTATTGTTACTGTTAACACAAACTAAACTATTTATTAAGGTTTGTTTTGAGCACCTGCATAATTAATGTTTTGTGCAAATAGTAGATAAAAGAATATGCCTGTTCTTCTTTAATCATTATATGAATTGGTAGATGTTGGATGTCTGACTTTGAAGTACCATCTTGGTCGCACTGAATTTTGTTTATTTGTCAGGTTATTTGCATGACTGTATCTTTAATATGGATGCACTGATATGTTTCAGCTTGAACATTAGTCTTTGTAGACCCAATTTAATTTAATTTTTCTGCCACCTATACTTTATGTTGTCTGTAGGTGATGGCTTGGGTGAAGGGTATGGTATGCTTGGTCAGGCAGGAAGTGGGAAGTTGCGTGTATCAATTGGGCAGAGTAATCTTGCTGCTAAAGTTGCCAAAAAGTCAGCCATTTCCTTCTTTGATCATTTTTCATCCTCTAAATTAAACACTAATATTATGCTGTACTTGGTAATATGCTCATAGATGTATAAGTGAGAGGAGGGGATAAGGTATTTTTAAATGAATGGTATATCTAATTCTAATAATGATCTAAAGGTTTTATTGTTGACCTGAACGCATCAGGTTCAAGGAGAAACAATATGGAAGCAGTGGGGCAACTTCAGGATTGACATCAAGTTTAGCATTTACACCTGTGCAAGTGAGTGCATATGCAACTAGAGCTTGTTTTGAATTATCAGTTTTTTTAGTTTCATGCACGAGGGTCACAATGTGTTTTTTTTCCATGATCAACCTCATTATATAAATTTGAATTAGTTTCATGTGAATATTGGAGACTCATAGGACAGAAGTGAGGATGAACAAAAGAGGCAAAAGGAAGGACGAAAGATATTTGTCCGAAATGGTCCATTTGCTGGTCCAATGGATACTTCTTCTATTCATTTTATATGTGCATTCCTTTCTTGGTGATAGTGATTATTAATTCACAACACCTTTGGTTGTGTGCGTGACAGAGAAAACGAAAGCTAATGGTGGTCATGGACCTTACCACCAACTAGAGTTGAATTCGGGGTTATGGTTAAAACACCTGCAGCTTGACACGGAACAGCAATAATCCATTACCTACTGTTGATAATTTAAAAAAAAATTTCTGCACGTATTAATCTGCACAAGCTTCATGTATATCTGCATTCCTGAATTCTTTATTCATGTTGGACGATATAGAGTTTGTTTGATAAATAGCAAGTATAATCAGACCACAGTTATTCTGATCACGTTCTGCTAGTTGTGATCCATGAGGTTTGATATCTTTGTAAATTACCCATGTGAGAGGACTCCCAAATCCGTTCATCTCATAAATTTGATGCTTAATATTTCTGATCACATTTGTTACTGTTATTCACATGTATTGTTGTACCGTAACGATTTCAGCATGAACGAAACTGATGCTGAGCTTGTGTGTCCATCAGGGAATTGAACTTTCAAATCCACAAGCTCACGGGAATCAGCTCGGCAGTGGAATGCAAAGCACATATTTCTCTGAGACGGGGACATTCTCGAAGATCAAAAGGATGTAACTATGGACCAACCTCAATACTTGGAATTATCGCAGTTTCAATATCACAAGTTGGATGGGACGGATGATATTTTCTGCTAGTTTAGCAGGTTGCCAAAGTGTTAACATGCAAGACGTGCAAATCTCGCTTTCTGTATCTGCAAGTTATAGCTCATTAATCTGTCATCCGAATGAACTTTTTACCCACTGATTTGAGCTTTGTGTTGATCGAGCTCCTGACGTAGTTTATCAACTCTGTGCTTTTGTTGTGACTGGTATATAAAGCTCTTGCATTTATCCTCCTCCTTCCGAAGATAGATTTGGTACCTTTCAGAAATTTTGATGTTTGTACACTCAAATAGTATTTTTAGACTTCTGTCTGAACATTCATTACATTTGTTTACAAATTATCAGAAAATCTTGGATTCTACATATATAATCTTTCTAGGAATACATGTGTGCATTAACTAGTCTTGGAAAGACTACCAGCAAAAACTGGTATGCATACAAGTGTCTACAACTCATTCTGGGAATTGATCCTGTGTTTGTTTGCTCGAAGAACATTAACCTTTTTTGTACCTTGCTACATGTTTTTCTACTTGGTGTCAATGTCAAGGATTGGTCATGTTGTGGTATAGCTATAGATTAAATAAGGAAATGTGTTTTGACTTATTACCTTGCTGTACGTGGTTATTAAGTACGTCAGGGACTAAAATATAGAATTTTAGTCTCGATATCTGTTATTAATCACCTCAGTCAAGCTAGAAGGATCTGTTTGTGCATATATTGATCCTTTATGGGGCTTAACTATAAACTTTTTTTACTTATTAAATAATTTTTAAGAACCGCTATGTTTTTATTTTTTTTATTTTTTATAGAAGGAAAGAAAAAGAATTAGGTAAGGGAACAAAAAGAGCTATGTTTTTTATTTTTTTATTTTTCACTTTTGTTGATTGCATTTCATTCTAAAGAGCCCACTTTGTTTCTTGTGAATTGATGATTAAATTAGTATCGAAAAGTTAACAGAATTACAAGGGAGGGGAATTGAGAGTTGGAAGAGTTGAGATTGAAACTGTTGGGAACAATTATGTTAAAGTTTAGTGGAATGTGAAGAGTTAATTTGAACAATTAAGCTACGAGGATTTGTTTGTACATATTGATCATTTATGGGCTTAACTATAAAAATTGTACTTTTTAAATAAATTTTTAGAACCGCCTAAACCCCTTTCAACTTCCTTGGCATGCATAAAAGGAAAGAAAAAGAATTTAAGATAAGGAAACAAAAAAGAGCTATGTTTTCATTTTTCACTTTTGTTGCAAGCACGGTGTTAGGAAGAGTTAATTGAGAGTTAATTTGTGGGAAATTATTATGTTAAAGCTTACTCGAATGTGAAGAGTTAATTGAACAATCAAGCATTGCAGTCAGTAGGTGTCAAGTTGGCTATGATATGGTGTTTGGGTATTCACACGTCAGATCCCATTTATCACCTACCTGCCTCTTTTTTTGTTTCCATACATATCGACGGTGTCGATCTATTCCTCGTCGATCGACAATTTAGCCACGTCATGAATGATGGGTGTTAGTTCCTATATTTTTGTCTCGTTAGAAAAAGTGAGCAATGCTTCGTGATCGTATTCAACTATGTTCGAAGATCGAAGATGCCTCGTGATCATATTCGACCACATCAGAAAATCGAGAACACTTTGTAAGTGGAGTCGATCGTGTTAGAAGATTGAGGATAATTTTAATTATTATCATTTCTTTAATGCCAAACTATTATTATAAATTTTAATTATTTAATATATTAGAGAGTCAAAAGATAATTTTAGTTTTTGGGTATCACAAGCGGTTAACTATGTAATGGGAGTTAACTATGTAAACTTGGTTGATATATCAAACTAATAGAATATTGAGTAGGCTTGGATTGGTAATGATGTGATGTTGGAATGTTTCATGTGACCTTAGCATATACCATAAATAATATTATATTAATTATGAATATTATTTTTGTTGATAGATAGAGAAACTAATATTGGTGCCATGGCACCATGGATCGGACTGTAGGGAAATCCAAAAGCTAGAGGGAGGATGAGAGGCGTAGAGAGGATCTCCTTCCGTGGGAGCTGGCAGCAAAGTAGAAGTGCCCTAATTGTACGAACACTGTAGAGAGGATGGATGGTTGTAGGTTGATGAGGTGCAGGTAATGGCAACAAAACCATTAGAAGTGCCATTGTGGTTCCCTCTACTCCTCTTAGATGTCATTGCGTCTCTCGTAGACGCCCTCCAATCCTCCTTGGCTGACTTCTCCTGCGGCCATTTATTCGATGGCTCATTTTAGATATGATTTTTCTAACTGAATGAGGAAATCACGTAGGTTAGTTGAGAAAAATCCTCCTATTTTTACATGTATAAATTGACGATGGATCAGGGAATCAATTGGATTTTTCATTTCTGTCGTCTGCTCCTTCATTCAGATTCATTGTCATCGGTTCAAGATCAGCATCCTTAGTTCAAGACCGATGTCTTTACAGGAGCTCGATCTTGCGGGGGCATAATAGAAGATAGGATTAAGTTAGAATTTAGATATGATTTAAATAAGATTAAATTAGGATTTAAATATTATTTCCCTAATTGAATGAGGAAATGAATCAATTGGGTTTTTTATATCTACTTTCTATTTCAACATGGCATCATAGCTCCTCTCTCTATAAGAGATTTATTTTTCTTTTATTCATTATCCAACGACAGTTTCTATATCTTCTTGCGGTCAAATGACAGCCTCTCGTCGACATCAAAGCTGGAGACTTCTGGTGCATCAGCTTTCTTTTCCCTCGCTAGACCCCATCGACTTTCTAATTCCTTTACCGAGGCATCTTTTTGCACGAGACCATCTTTCTCATGCACCACCACTGTCGCATCAGCTCCAATAAGTAGCGGCACCTTCCCTACCCCATCTACAGCAGACGACAACTTCTACACATGCTCGCCGGCGTCGTCCCCCCTACAGCCTCTGCTACTCTGTTCTCTCTGCCGAGAGTACGTGTACGGGCCACCACCCATCGTCTCTCAGTGCTTGCAGAGAGGGTGTAGCAAGTTCTTTCTCGTTGTCAAATGATATCAAACCTACGACCTCAGCGTTTCTCTCACCACTCTTCAGATCTATCGAATGGCCCAACCATAACAGCATCTCCTCCACCGAAGTCAACCATCATCAAACCTTCATCGCGGTTGACAATACAGTGGTCTCCTTGACATCGGGTCAAGATCTACGTCCTTCACAAGAGCTTGATCTTGTGGGGGCATGATAGTCCGATCTAATCGAATTATCGAATTTGGTTCTAACAGAATCCTCTGCTCCTTTTTTCATATTCATTATCATCGGTTCAATATTAGTGTCCTTAGTTCAAGATCGATGTACTTACAGGAGCTAGATCTTGCGGGGGCATGATAGAAGATATGATTAAATTATAATTTAGATATAATTTAAATAAGATTAAATTAAAATTTAAATATGATTTTTTAACTAAATAAGAAAATCACATACGTTAGTTGAGAAAAATCATCATATAATCAATTTAGCATTTCATTAATGCTTCCTATTCTACTACCGACCGCAGTCATTGTTTTTGCCACCGACCGCAGTCTCTGTTTTTGCCGCCCATCGCTTTTTCCTCATGCTTACTCTCCCTCCCTTTCAGCTGCCAGCACCACTTCTCCGCTCTCGCACCCCGATGGAGTCCTCCGGGCTGGCATTCCCTTGGGACCCCAACGCTCTTGGGCTCCTGCTCCGATCTGGTCTCCTGCACGACGCCGAAGTCTTCCACTTCGACAGCAGCTGCCGGCTATCGCTCCTGCATCTTATCTTCACATCTCGCTGCTGCCGCCGCCCTCATCTTCCCGCTGGTATCCAACTCAAACCTCAATGTACTATGCATGCAGACAGTGTTGTTCATCTGATAAAAAGGAATATATACAGACAGCTATCAGCCATTTTGGCACCTCATTGCCAAGTGTTCAGCTTCGCCTCCTCCTTATCATTCCTGTATCCAAAAAATTCTTTAACCTTTCATTACCTCTTTATGTAAATACAATTTTCAATGTCTCGCATGAGAATAATAATTTCAGGTACGCAAAGAAAAAGGTTTAACCCCTAACTTTTTAAGCTTTGGCTATTTGTAGCACACAAGCATGACAGTAGAATGTGTATCTGAGGAACAAACAGTGATCTCTTGTTAGCAGAAAGAGCAGTTGACTTTTTCAGTTTTTTTTTTTTTTTGGGTGGAGCAAAGTTGATTTCTGCAGAATCATATGACTAAACTAATAACATGTGATCCACAGATGATTAGAGTATGCCTTGGTTTACTTGTGTAAGTGAAAGTGGATAGCTCTTGTGCTGAACTCTTCAATGAAAATGAAAAATGTTGGGGAGGAGAGAGAGCTTAATACCACAATTGATAATGAAAAGAAGATATAAATAATTGATGTAAATATGGGAGAGAACACCTTCATAAAAAATAAAAAAATTAATAGAGAACCATAATAAAAAGCACAACCGGAAAATAATGAACATAAGATTTACTAAAAAAAATTAAATTAAATTCTTCACTAAGAGAACAAATCTTCTTATATACTTCTAGTGTCCAAATAATTTCTCGTCATCTTTACATTTATCATAGAGGAATTCTAAGAGCATGGTGTATATAAGAACAGCTGAGCCCTAATTCTCAGATCTCCTTCGTTCACGCAATTCCAAGAAAGAAGATTGTAGACAGGTTACAGTTCCTTCGTCAACACGAAGGAGTGCGATATCTTGGTAGATGCTTGCAATCATACGAAATGATTGATGTGCATGGTTAAGCATCTTCCTTCGAGAACCACCAGAATCATATCCAGAGATTTCTTTGTTGAATGTTGACATTCTTCGTCTTTCTTTTTGATTCACTGTAACTTGGAAGAGTGTGCAGCCGCGGAACTGCCGCTGTTGTCTTTGGCTAGCAGGCAACGGCAAAGTCAACGCAAGAGACAGCATTGTAAGAGGAGTGCAACGCAATCCAACGCGTACTGCGTCCTGCAACTAACAGTCAACCATTTGTTTCCATCTTTCCTTTGTTGCAAGGTGATCATCCCCCCACGCCCAATTAATTAGCTCCATCTCCGTATGCTGTACTGCTGCTACAACCAAAAAACAAGCAACTGTCGGATCAAAACCAAGTCAATCCACAGCACAAGTGTTTCCAGACATATCAGTGGTTTTCATCTTCTCAGCCTTCCGATGTCTTTGGTGATGAATCGACTGAGACATTGCCAATCATCAGAACAGTGGTTGGCTTCACGACCAAGTCGCAGAGTGGTACCAGTCTTCCAAAGTCGTCCCTATTGGAGTCAAGGTTCACGTATTTTACACGATTAGTCGATAGAATGCAGTCTGCATGGCCTAAATTTTGCGTTCTGTCAGCATCAAGGCATAATAATAAGGGATTGGAAGAGCCTTTGCAGCACTAATTATTTGTTTCGAGGGGAAGAAGAGATGAGCAAGTCGCTCTGTTTAGCGTACCAAATTGTGGAGGGAGGAAACAGCTGGCCATGGAACAGCAGTACACCAACCGAGAGACTCGTTCTTTGGTTTTGATGGATGGATGGAGATGACTCCCTGATGCATAGAACGAGAATGTTCTGCTTGCTGTCAGCTCTACACACGGAGTTTGACGCTGTCATCTTATGAACGTGAGCAAGCTCACGCGGCGTTGCTTGGAACTCGATTGGAAGCAGTTCTGAAGCAGCAAAGAAGTCAGAAGTCTCTGCGAGTAAATTGCCTCTAACTTACCGTTTCATCACTCTATATATATGTGTGTGTCTTCATGATTCGGTAATAACCATTGCATCGATCTCTAAAGGAAGAAATGGGGGAGAGTCAATCCAAACATCGGCACGATGGCGATGATTGTTATGATGACGATGATGATGATATGTACTTCTCGGTCATCGATGAGGAGGAGGAGGTGTTTGGAACGAGCGATGATGAGATGTTGGCGGAGGTGCTCCAGCTTCAAGAGGTGCTATTCCATGAGGAGATCATACGGAGCAACGTCTGCCCACGAATGGCTCCATCTGAGCTGATGGCCTACTGCAACATCTGCATGGAATCCAAACCTCTCCAGCAATTCGCGGACATCAACTTCTGCTCCCACAGGTTCTGCTTGGGTTGCATGAGCATGTACGTATCTGCGAAGCTTGATGAGAATGCAACCAACATACGCTGTCCCGAACCGGGATGCAGAGATGGAGTTTTGGAGCCATTAAGCTTCCAATTCTTGCTCCCAAGCAACACCTTCGAGCGATGGTGCGACAGTCTGTGTCAGTCGATGATTAGGGCCAAGTTTTACTGTCCTTTCGACGAGTGCTCGGGTCTCCTGGAAGCTGGTGGTGGTGATGAGGAGGAGGAGGAGGTGATAACAGCATCAGAGTGCCCACATTGCAACAGGCTCTTCTGTGCTCAGTGCAAGGTGCCATGGCACCATGGATCGGACTGCAGGGAGTTCCAGAAGCTAGGGGAGGATGAGAAGCGGAGAGAGGATCTCCTGCTGTGGGAGCTGGCAGCAAAGCAGAAGTGGCAGAGGTGCCCTAATTGTACGATCACTGTGGAGAGGATCGATGGTTGTAGGTTCATGAGGTGCAGGTAATGGCAACAAAACCATTAAAAAAACCCATTTTTCTGCACCATGTTTCTTGCTTTTCTCGTCAACCATCTCAGGTTCCTTCCCCAGGCATCATCTGGCTTTCACATCCACTTAATTTATTATAATTTGACTGAACCCTTGCCATGAAGTTTTCATTCCCAAGGGAGACGATCTATGACAATTTAGGTTTAATTTTCTTTGAATTTTGTTTGAAGTTAAACTTAAAAACTTTTATTTTCCTTGCAACTAAACAAAATGTTCTACTGCAGCTATTTCTTATTTGCCATAGAATTTTGATACTTGTTTAAAGATCTAATCACTAAAATCATTATCCTATGCTTGTAGCATATTGCAGATGTTATGAGGAACATATTGATCTGATCTCTCTTTTGGTTTATGTTTGAAGGTGCGGACACAGTTTCTGCTACATCTGTGCATCTCCAATGTCTCAGGAGGATCATTATTGCTACAAGTGCCAGAGTTGACTGCGTGTGGTGGCCATTTTGTATTCAATGTAAATGAAATATCAATTTGATGTAGCACAGATACGACACAGTTGAAATATCTGTAAACAGCAATCTCATACAGTGTTTCGCTCAAAAAAAAAAAAGAAAAAAAAATCACAAAGACCAAATATTTTGTGTTAATTATCCATGGTTGTTCTTTGCTGTCTATATATACCTACTTCATCCTTGGATGCTGCTGAATTAGTCAAACTGAAACATTATGGTAGATATTAACAAGGAACATTGTAAATTATTTCTCGGTCTTTGTTGACTCATCATAAAAAAAAAAAAAAACATGGGCTAATATTTTAAATGTTCCTCTCAGATCCGGAAAAATATTATTATTGGGTAGCCTTAATCCTATGGATAAAAATTATTTTTCTGACTTCAACCTTGATACGTAGCTTGATGTTTAAGGAGCAAATAATATTTTTTTTCTCAATATGTCAAATAAAAAGATTCTAGTTGGTGATTAAACTAATGGTGCAAGTTTAAAAAACGATGCTTCAGTTAATATGTCTCAATGTATGTCGACATAAGGTAATAAATATTTGAGACTAAAGAAATTTTAATGGAAATGGGCCCACAAGTAGTAGAAAAAAAAGGTCGTGGGGCCCAATTGAAAATCTCGATTGTGGGCCCATATCACAATGTTCAAGATTTGACTTCAGGTTCAAAGCTGTAAAGAATTAGATCATAAATTAAAAGGAAGAATGTTGTGTTTAGTTTCAACTAACCAGTTCATCACTACCTGTTATAGTTTTGAAGTCAAGGATATAAATATTTCCCTTTGCATATCATAGATTTGGTACCAATAATATATTTTTAATACAAAACCTTATATTCTAATCATAGTCACTTGCTCCTTTTCTTTGTTTCTTCTTCTCAGTGTTTAGAACATGAGTGAACACCAGCACTTCCAATCCTAGTGGCCTCTTTAAGAAGTATCTTTTGTCTTGGTACTACATGGAGTTGGCATCCAAGATCTGGTGAAGAGTGCTGCTGTTTGCATAGCTTTCTTCAGCCTTAACAAAATGATTACCTTGTTATGGATAATATGATGGTTGTAGCTGGCACAAAAATTTGCAACCAATCCAATTAAGTATATATGTAATCAAAGTTTAAAAGTCAAAAAGCAAGACTCAAGGAAGTACAAGGCTGTGGGACAATTTCTAGGGAATAAGTCCACATCAACTATCTAGTCTCAGCAATTTATTTTCTCATTACTCTTAAATCTATCAGGGCTAACTATTTGCTTTGTCATAGCTAATTAACAACTTGTGATGTTAGAGACTATCCGAGGAAGAAAGGGTTGACACTCTAATGATGCTGAGGTTTGGATGCTGACTTCACCATCATCAGAGGTAATCAATCATGAAGGTGACATGGGTGGCTGGATGAAGAAGAACCAAGTTCCAATCACCAAAAACCTTCACACACAAAGGATGGTCATGAAGTCAAGTTGGTGGAACAAGTCTTGACACACATTGAAGAATATTAAAGATTCCACTGGGGACAAAGTATTAGGATGCCATGAGCACTCTGTAAAGCATAAAATATCTGATGCAAGTTGCATCTGTGCCCTTTGACTAAAATATATTCAAGTGGCCAAGCAGCCTTAAAATGACACACCAAAAATTAGCTCATCTATACCTCAGAAAGTAGTGCAAAACATGAGAGTGTCCAGCATCCAAATGATAAGATAAACTAGTTCTCAATCTGAACCAACAAATTCTGTATCATTCACATTAACTAAGAATAACTTTCAGTTTTGTATTTGCCATTTCCTATCAAATCATAAGTTAAACAGATAATACAACAAATAAGAACTCAGATCTCCAAAGTAAATCCTCTTCCAACAAAGCAGTTCACATTTAATCTCAAAGAGTATAATTTTCTAGTCAATAGCCGATACCGAACCGCATGAAGTTCACTGCACGGGACAACAACAATAGCTTTGCAACAATAAAAATAAGAAAATATTAGATTTCAGATATTATATCATTATCTGTTATCAAAAATCTGTTTTAATCTTTCTGCTTCGTTTTCCATTAGACCTTCAGAAGACAGAAATTATTAACATTGAACATAAGGAGATCATTCTGAAGATGCTAATATTCCTAATAGAGTAGAGCAACAAGAAGGATCAAATATATACAATGCAACTGCAGAAGTACAACACGATTATGTCCAAACATAACTAGTGGCAACAATGACTAACATTGAACAAAAGCAATATTTGATCGGTTTTGAACATGGTTACCAGTTAACTATGAAGATCCAAGTTCAGTACATGACAGGAAAAAAGAAATAATAGGCAACATAACATAAACAAGACATGTTGCAACTAAAGAAAATAGCATAAACCAAAGTTCTGCTGGTGAACATTGCTAATATTTCTGGTTCTCCATATTTCCATCAGCAGTGATGCCTGAACTAAAAAAAAAGTAAAAGAGACAGTTGCTTTCAAGAAGAGAAAAGATAAAATAGCTAAAACATTCTACAAACAGCGCAAGACACATACAGTTGCATCTTATTTACAGGACACCAGTTGGTGGAATATGAGGTCCCTCAGTAACCGCTAACTGCCACTGGTGGCAGGTCATCGAAGCTCCAGAGATCCGCACCATTCACATCCTGAGTGACATCATTAATGAGAAGGCTCTCAATAGGTTCATCTGAGCCTCCTTCAAGGTACGGTACTTGCAGAAATTTCATGTATGATTCAAAAGCAGACAGCTCCTCGGACAGTTTGGCAGAAGCGTCTACAGCAGGCACAACTTCTCCAGCATTGTTTTTCAGTTTCTTCAACGGACCACCTTCTGCTAGGTATGCAGATCCTTCAGCTTCAATGATGGTTGGAGCAAGAATTGATGTGATCTCAGGCGTTTTAGGCTCACCTTCCCAGCCATATTTAGAACAATCAAAAGAATTGCTTCCCTGATCAGAGTAAAAATTAATTGCTGGTCCCTCAATTGCAGGAGATTGTTTCATCTCATTGAAGGAGATCCTGATGGGTTCCTTATCTTCAATGAAGTCAAAAACAGAGAAATCCTGATCTGATCCATTCACATAATCCACATCTTGGTGGAAGTTGAGCTTCTCTGGTGGGTTTGGTTTGGGCGCCTTTGGTGCATTCAGTTTCAATGAGTGCTTTTGAGCAGTTGTTGGTGCCTCATCAGGGAAATTCACCTTTGCTTTCTTGCCACGGATCTTACGGGCCTCTGCATCATAGGCTCGTGCAGCTTCTTCAGCAGTGTTGAAGGTCCCAAGCCAGACACGAAGACCCTTACGAGGATCTCTAATTTCAGCTGCCCATTTTCCCCAAGGACGCTGACGGATTCCCCTGTATCGATTCTTTCTTTTCCTTTTAGCAGACCTAGCTGCAGGTCCATTGAATTCTACAGGTTTCAGAGTGACTTGCCGATCTGCCACAGTAACAGAACAGGAGTAACAAATTAGTGCAAGATTTTGAAGGAATTTAGACCACTTTGCTTGCTTTACCATTTTTCTCAAAATAGAAATGAAGAGTAACAATTCACACTGGAGCTACTAAATCAGGAGAGCCAAGACCAGAACTGAAAATGTTATTGTGAACCTGATCCAGAAGCAGATGTGTCTATGATAAAGGAAACAGTGCATAGCTGTGGATTATAAGAACTGTAACTCACATTCCTAGAGGACTATTATATTTCTTATTATCCTATTTAAGAGTATGTGGTTTAAAAGATAAAGATCATAACTAAATAGCCTGAAACATTGATCCAGCAAAAAATAGCTGTTTGCAAGATTGAGAAACCTATTTAGAAAGTTAACACTTAAAAGAGGGTGAGCTTACAAGAAAGAAGGGTCAAGGAGAGACATCTTCAGAAAACCTACCAAGTCAGTTGACAAGTTCTCATTGTAACATAAAAATTTCTTAAATCGGTGAACATCTGTGATTCCATTCTACGATTTCAAAATAATGAAAAGCCGACATCAGAGTTCATAGACTTAATATCAGTTACTGATCTATACAAACCTCAATAATTGTTAACACTTATATCATTAGAGCATTCATGAAACACATTGTTTTGGTATTGCATGGACAATGATATGTATATATACGTGGTTTTAAGGATAATTCAGCGCAATCAATTAAAGACCAGAAGCCTAAGGTCTTCGAAGCAAGTAACAATTTCTGCACCAGCATCAAACAACAAGGAGGAGGAGAACAGCAGGGTAAATTTTCCATCTTAATTATGTATGTTTAAGAATGAATGATGCCATCAAAAAATAATGAAAAACAAACTTTTCTTTAAAAGAATAGCAAAGTAAGCTCTCCATATTATGATTCTCATCCTAAATTCAAAAATAATTGCAATCTAAACTCAAATAAAGAACAGGCTACTAGAAAGGAAAATAGGCAATAAAGATCTGGAAGATGCAAAGGCAGAATCAGGGAAGAAAAACTAAAAAGTAAAAAAACTTTGCATTGAGGAACGATGACCACATTAGACCAATATATGATACACAACATATAATGAATGATTTCACCATGCTGAGGAATTCAGATTCAGAAGAGAACAAAACAAAATTAAACAGGATGGAGGAGCAAAACTGACACACCAATTCACACTGTACACAGAGATGTAAAGCAGACTAGATGAACAACCTCCACTAAGAAAGAAAGAGAAAAGAAACCCACTACTAACAGCAAAGCCGCCATCACAAGAAAAACCATAGGGAAATAATCCCAACACTTACTATAATTCAGTGCTTGAAGAAAAGGAAAAAGGAATAAACAAACGAAATTATTGTCTTTAAAGACATGGACACAATAATCAGAGAAGAAGGATTCATCACTGTTCAATAATTCGACCTTCAAGCTACCATCGGCAAAAGCAGACTAAAAAAGACAAGGCGAAAAACCCGATCTTGGCCACCAGGGAAAATATTGCTCCGGAAAACAAGGTAAAGACTAAAATCCTGCAAACATTTTCAATACCTAATTTGAAGATATCAGACCTAACGATGTCTGAATGATACAAAAGAAAAGAACGATGTAGCGTAACATATTTCGTACACGGAGAGAAACAGAAACGAATCAACTTCACATCAACGGAAAGAACAAATTTTGGAGGAACAACAGTATCAAATTCGATACTTTTCCCAGAACAAGCGTGTTGTTACCAGTGGAGGCGAAAGCGAAGGGCTTATCGACGAGCTCCACCTCGGCCTCTACCTTCGACACCATCGACTCGTACTCGAACTCCAGGAAGTCGGCCTCAAAGTCATCCTCAGTATCCTCCACAGCCCGGCGGTGGCCGTTACTCTTCTTTGTCTTCACTCCACTGGCCCCGCCCCTCTTCAAATCCGGCCACAAGTAGTCGGCGGTGACCCGCCGCTCGGATCTCGCCGTCGGAATGAAGTCGGAGATGATCGCTCCCCCGCACATCTTCCCGCCTCACTCAGAGCACCGCTCAACGAGAAAAGAGCTCCTTTTCGAGAACAACAGAGAGCCCAGCAGAAGCCAAAGGTTTCATTTTAGAGGCAGAGGCGGTGGTGCAAAAATGGGAGCTTTGTATTCTATTGAATTAGTTGGATTTGCTGACTAAAAATATAATAATAATAATAATAATAATAATAATAATAATAATAATAATAATAATGGACAATATAGATATCAATTAAATAAATAAATGCAAATTATAATGTAGCCAAATATTTGAGTGGGTGAGAACAAACTTCCAATGCATATGTACGTATTATTATTATATTTTATATGAATAACAGAATTATATATATATATATATCCTTAAAATATGTAAATATTTCGTATACTCCTTTGTTTATATATAGCAATCATTCGATATATTTGAGTTAACATTACTTTATTATCATTTTTATTGATGATTTTAAAATACATTTTTCAGCATACATTCAAAGTTACAAATAGAAGAAAATATCTACACTATTATTTAAAAGAAATATTAATATCGAATGAATTTGTAGTCAGAAAATTGTGCGAAATTAATAAAATTTAGAGGAGTTTTATCAAAAGAATAATTACTACAGGACACGCACACTAATTGCGTTGCTTCCACACGACGCAACCGATACCCCATTACTTGCGTTGCCTACTTTGCATCGAGAAATCAAACACGTCTGCCAACCACCCCCTCCTCCTCGTTTCCAATTCGTTCACCGCTTCGGTCACGGGTACTACCCCTTTCCCCTGCTATCATTCTCGAAACCTCCTTCCTTCAGCTGGAAACCCTAAACCTCCTTCCTTCTTCTTCTTCTTCTTCTTCTTCTTCTTCTTCTTCCTGTTCTTCGTCTCAGGTAAAGCAAGTCTGCAACCGGAGAAAGATGTGCTCGCAGCTCTTTCCATGATGCCACCAGCTGCGAAGGATGCAGTAGAAGAGGAGAGCAGACGCATGCATGCATGGAATTAATCCGCATGAAGGGGAGAGGTTGCGGTTTTCACTATCATTAAAATCACTTGGCTGAAATCATTCAATGAGAAGATTCAGATGAGGTATTAAAAATAATCAATGTATCTTTTGTGTCTTATAGGCGTCTTCTACAATTATTAGAATTTTAACTACTTTAAAGTTTTAAACTTCTTCTTCGTTAAAAATAATATCATATTTTACGATCAATTTCTTAGTTATAGGATCATAAAACTTAAAAACATTTTGTTTTATCATATCATGTTTTAAACATTTTGCTTTTTTCTTTCTATAGTAATACGAAAGTAAGTAACACAACCATGCTCTTTAGTTGACTCACGTATGGTTTTCTATCCAACCATGCTTCATTCTTTGTACTGTATTGGTAAGAAAGTGGTTTAACCAATATATTATTATACTCATAGTTTCTTCTCAAAGCTCTTTTAGTAATACTTTTTCTTATACTTCGTAGTCTCTACCATAACTTAGTTCCTCCATTCTACTCCGAGAGTAATAGTTTGCAATTAGTTCCTTGTGAAAACCAACATTTTTGTGAAAAAAAAAAATTTGAAAGTAAATTCATCCCCTCTATTAGTTAACAAAGGTTCAATGAACAATCACTTTAAATTTTTATATATGTTTTAAATTTATTAAAAATAAGGAATGCTTCAATTTTTTTCTTTCAAAAAATAAACTCACATCACCATTGCACAATCATAATTTACTTTCGCCATGTGAGACAATCTCCATAGGCCTAAGAATATATAAGTTGCAATCAATCTTTAGCTCTCTCAGAATGATATGTTTCAAAGGATTTTATGTGTTATATTTAAAAACATAAGATTCATAAATAATACCATTATTCTTAATTTTAGATAAATCAACTACCATATTCTTCTAATTTAATAATTCTACTCTACTATAATTCATATAGCCATATTTTTAACATCATAATGCCAATTTATCAATGACAATAACAGTGAGAAATTCGAAAATAATAAATAAATATTTTATTTTTTGTCATCCTTATATTTATTATTATTATTTTAATTTTTAATCATAAAATCAAATATTTTTATCATAAAAATAGTGTAATATTTTTTGCCATTAGCTATTATATACTAATGAGATTTTATTCTAAATTAGGAATAAACATTATATCATTAATAAGTTTTTTACCAAATTTGATGGTCATAGCAATTATTCTTTTCTCTTCCATTTGAACCTTACTATTATTTCTCATTTGCATCGTAAATATGATCAAATCAATAAGACTTTGAAACAAGCTTTTATCTACTATCATATATCCACTATCTAAAAATCAAATAAATTTATAATATTTTTTATCAGATATTATAAAAAAATATTTTTATTTACTTTACTATTATTTTTATAATAATTTGCTTGATTTTTGTTCTAATAATATTGTTTTAAGATAGTCATATTTCTTATAGTGGGAGTATAGAGGAATATTTAGATTTTTATTTTTGTACTAGTAATCTTTTTTAATATATCTATTTTTAAAAATAAAAATATTGATGAGTTTCTTTGTTACCTTTATTGAAATTATTCTAACTCTCATTTGATTAGCCTCGCCCTTTACCTCAAGTGCTAGATTGTTCATGGCCTCTACCATTTTAACATCTCCCTTGAGATTTAGATTTTTAAAATTTTTAGTTTTTAATCTATTTTATTTAAAAATATATTCTAAAGTTTGAATTGTAAATATGTTTACTTTTTGTTCATTAACTAAAATCAAAAACATTATTCATTAACAAATAATGTACTTATTCTATAGCAATATAAATTATATCAAATTTTAAAAATAAATTTCATAAATTTTCGTACTATTGTTTAATCTTTTATGTTTTTACCATAACACATTCACAATAGGAATAACTTTTTCAAAAAAAATCAAAATCTTTCAGAGTTTCAAATTCACATAAAATAATTTGAAGCTATAAAATTTTTACCTAGTCTAAACCTCCAAGCATATTTTTAATATTTTTTAAGATTTCATTTATATTAATGTAGACATAATTCAAGAAAATTATGATTCATCTTTCTATATTTTTCTCATTCAATTGATCTTCAATAATTTGAGATCCTGTAAATCATCTTCAATAAAAGCATTTTCTATCAAATTTTATAATCTTTATGAAATAAATAAAATTTTTATTTTTAATGACTTAAAAATGATAATTCAGACCCGTTCCGATAGGAAGAAGTTGATTAAAAATATTTGCTATAATGTCTATCATCATCTTTCTTTTTTTTTTTTCTTATGGATCTACTGTGCTCTCCCTTTCTTTTTAATCAAGGAACTCCTATTGATCTTTTTAAAAACTAGGCTACTACGATATTATACTTGTTGACGTGTTAAATCATATTTATAATCTATAGTATTTTGGGCTCATCCAAACAATACATATTTGGGCTCATAATCTATAGTATTTATGATTTAAATCTTTTCTTCCATAATAAGAAAAGAAAGAAAATAAAACAAAGATAAAAAGTACTTATAATCTATAGTATTTTGGGCTCATCCAAACAATACATATTTATAATCTCAAAAGAATAAATCATAAAAAAATTTTATTAGAAAGGTGTCGCCAATAGCCTAATAAACCTTTTCTTCCATAATAAAAAAATATTTATTTTATTTATTTACTTAATTTAAATTTTAATTTTTAAAATTAAATCAATGTATTAAGGTTCATTTTAACCCCTTAGTTTTGGTCATAGACTACTTAAGCTCTTATGATTTACTTGTGTCTAAAATAATTTTTATATTTTAGAAAATATAACATATAAATCTATTCTATCAAGTATGAGTTAACAAATGTTATAGTTTACTTATTTGGCATATTGATTTATAATAAACTATTAATATAATGATATATATAATTTAAGTCTTTAAAAAAATCTATTTTACCTCATGTGATTTTGGTCATGGATCATTTAAGAGCTTATAATTTTGCTTGTGTCTAAAATAGATCATATATCTTTAAAAATATAGTATATAAGTCCCTCCCATCAAATATGAGTTTTTATACGTGATATTTTGACTCATAATAAATCATTAATATAATGACACGTGTAATTTAAGTTCATAAAAAAATGTCTATCACAGCGATGGACAAAGGTAGAAAGGTAAAAGTAAGAGAAGTAAGAGATGTGAGAGAGTTGAACCACCATGTCGTAGCCACGATGAGTGGGAGCAAAGGAGAAGACAAAGTAGGGGACGTTGGGGACAAAAACTCCTAGGAGGAAGAGAGATCAAGAGACCATTACATACCTAGCATTGAATTTGATCGATGCACACCCGTCTACGGTATGATCGAAAGCTCCTAAGTTTGTTGCCTGCATGGGAGAGGCTTTGTGCGTATGACACCCTGCTAGGTAACAACGGCTCGGTGTTACTGTTGGTGATCGCTTCTGCTACAATGTATCATCCCACCATTAATGATGATTTTAATTTTTTGATTTAGATTATATATATTATTATATTAATTATTTATTATGAATCAGCATGTCACGTAATTAGACTCTAACATATGTTAACTCAGATTTGACATAAGAGAGTTAGTTATATAGTATGCTTTTGAAAATATAATAATTATTTTAGATACGAGAAAAATCATAAAGTCTTAACTAATCTATAATTAAAATCAAAAGTGATAAAATATATTTTTAAAAATTTAAATTATATATATTATATTTCACAAAAATGTGAAATCAAAGTAGTTGATAAAGTAGTTGAAAATAGTTTATTATGAGTTAACATATCATCTAATGAGAATACTATGACGTATCTTAAGTCAGATTTAACGAAAAAAATTGATATATTATATTTTTAAAAATATAAAAATTATTTTAGATATAAATAATTAATTTAAATTAATGTTAAGATTTAATTGATCTATAATTAAAATCAGCAAAGATAAAATAAATTTTAATCATAAATTGAATTCTAATTATTTGAATTAATTTTATATATAGGAAGAAGGCAGGGAAGCCAAGAGGTCAGAGGGCAGGTGCGGTGGCGGTGTCACCGTGGGACCCACGTGTCGTGGGCACCAAACCACACCAAAACTATGTACGGTAACTGCAGCACGTCTCTCCGAGCCAGTGACGCAGGCGCAGCTGCTATCTATCTATCTATCTCACAACCCGTGGGATGGATACTGTGCCTGACAACCGAAGCAGACTGGTCCCTGCCTTCTCTCTGTTTTTTTTTTTTTTTCTTTTGTGTAATTTTTGGTGGTTTCTCTTCAGTCGATTGTTTGGCATCAGCTCAGGCTGACACATCTGTTTACCTCGTGATCAAAGATCCAAATGCAGCTAAACTTGGAAGACAAGACAGGTCTGCTCTACCACTGCGCTGATTTCTTTTTTACCTCAAGATGCTGATTCCAAGGCATTGATCGAGCAGTTCCTGACCGCCATCATCACCACTTTTCCCCTCCCAACTCGATGATTCATGGCCACACTTCATGATACCTGGTGTCTTCACACATGGAGACGAAGACTGCAGCAGACCTCTGACCATGCAATCCTGAGACTTCTTCACCTGCAAACTTTGGGGATCCCAACTTGGCCCAAACTCCCACCCCAACCACTTGAGGATGGAAAGGCGGACCTCAAGCATTTTTTGCAGGCGTCAAAGCACGCACACAGATCGTGGTAGCAGAGAACATTGGCCACACTGCAATCCTTTTGCGCAGGTTCAGTGAATTCAACCTTGAAAGGATGAACATCGCAAGGGCTGTGGACCGTGTCACCTTCACTGGCAAGTCCTCGGTTTAGGTTGATTCCTGAAGCATAGCTAACTCGCCCACACAAAGCAGTGATTTAGACTGTTGTAACCTTTGGCGGATGGATGAGAACGCCAAGGTGGGAAACTTGTGTGTCTGCGATGACAATGTTGATCTCGGTCTACTGGATCATCTCTGCAAGATATTGTTCTCGCAGCAAAGTCAGTATCACAGTAAGATTGTTCTTTTACGATCCCAAGTGTATATCTCAATACCCTTCGTACCAAGAACAAGTTGCATGAAAAGTCCATCTCGTACCGTAGCAGGAGATGACAATGGCTCAACCACTTGATGGACTCGATGCCATATAAGTTTTCGCATACAAAAGCTTCAACTTCCTGGTGCATGCAGTACCGGTGGTCATCATCTAAAACATCTCGGCTTCCCCAGCAAATTAAAGAGAAGAAGCACGCCTAGTAGCCGAAAACACAATAAAATGCAGCTTACACAAATCGAGGTTATCAAAAGACAATGAACTACGCACGCATTTTGGCTAAGAAGAAGAAAACGAAGCAGTCGTAAAAGGGGAAACAAGCTAAGCTGCGTAAGGATTGATAGCAGCTTCCTCTTCAGGAGCATAGAGATGCTATGTAGGAGCAACTTGTGCAATATCTCAACTTGTGTTTGTTGTTACCTGAACAGACAACATGAATCCTATTTCACCATGATCTTAATCGGCCAAAACTAAAGCACAGATTTTTAGTCTGTGTACTCCCTCTTCTTGCATCACTTGTTTCAGTCTGTTGCTCTTTTCCTTGTTATACTCATCCTGCAAAGAAGAACAGTCGGATCCTTGAGAACTTTTTTGCCAGCAGTTTCTTTGAGTAGATGATTGGAGAGGTGGTGAAGCCACTGACAAAAGTGAGTAAACTACATTTACCATTGAAATCGACTTAACCTACCATCATCAAGCATGATTCTTGAGAGTGACAAAAAAAAACTATGTTTAACATTGATAGGGCAGATATTGGGTCCACCCACACGAGCAACGCACGCGAATACGCAGTGCCACGAGGGCAGCCATGTCATCTCGAGGCATCGACCAGGGCAAGGCAAAACCCCGACGGGTGATTTGACAGCTTGACAAGCCGCGCCAGGCGAAGGGGAGGAAACGTGACAGTAGCACAATGATCGTACCTACACCCACAGACCCCGTCGATCGAGACTCATAGAGCCTATGAGCGCCAAGACGTAGGATCGTACAGCAAAATACCATGCCCATTGAATACCCTGATACGATTGTCTCACGAAGAAGGATATATCTAGCCCCCGGGATGACGAAAAAGGGGACTCCGATAGGTTCTCTTATGTTCTCTCTCTCTCTCTCTCTCTCTCTCTCTCTCCCTCTCTCTGGGAGAAAAAACCCATGTGGGAAGCGACACGAAGGTTTGAGGCCTTTGGTCCAAAGAGGACTGTCATACCAACTTTGTCATCGGAGAGACCACGTCAGGGATACCCCGACACTGGTCTTCTTGTAGAAAGGTGAGTCGTACCACCCAGCCGGATAGATGAGAGAAGTCCCCCATCGACGAGCTCCATCTTCACCCGACTCCTCAGGATCCTAGTCCAACCGAGCGAGTCTTAGGCTTATAGTCAGAACCAAGTTAGGCGAATCAGACGATCGCGACGTATGTTACCACCATCATTTTGGTGCTGGAAGGAGGGTCTGATGTCCCAAGAGCACTCGGCACCCAACAATCTTGAGGAGGACGTCCCCTCTGTCACTCAGAAGACCCCGAGGTGGCTCCTCAGCCGCCTGCACCCAACCTTGGAAGTTTGGTGGTGACCTTTGAGGCTTTTCTAGGGCTTGCCAACTAGGTCCAAGCCATAGCAAGGATGCTCCAGACAATCATTCCCCACATTTCCACTACTCACCCAACAGTCGAGTTTGAACCCCTAAGTGGCCCCCCTGGCCCAGACAGGGGCGATGTCACTTTCATAGGAGCAACCCTCAGCGGTTCAACCTCCATATGACGTCCCTCGACCCTAGCCCAAGCTGGATCATGCCCTCCTAGGTGATGCGACCAAGCGACCGACATCTATGCCTAGTGCCTCAGTCGTAGTATTCTCGATGCCAACACTCTCTCTTCGGACTCCACTACTTTGTTAAGGGCACAACTGCATCTGGTAAATCGGAGAATAGATGATGTTTAAAAGGTCATCAGGATGAAGGATGAGTATGAGGAGAGATCCCTCAACGGCTCTCCCTTTATATCAGAAATCCAATATAAGCCCATCCCATAGCACTTCCGGCTCTCGATGCTGGAGGCATATGACGGAAGCTCCGACCCTATGGAGCATGTCAACACGTTTAGAACACAGATGGTCTTGTATGGCACGTCAGATGCTATAATGTGTCGAGCCTTCCTAACGACTCTGTGCGGGATCGCTCGAGGGTGGTACAACCGGCTACCGCCCGCCTTGATCCGTTCTTTCGATCAGCTTGTGAGGGACTTTGAAGCTAACTTCCTCGCTAGTGCCCGGTCGAAGCTAACTATCACATCTCTCCTTGGGATGAGGCAGAAGGAAGATGAGCCTCTCGGCCTATACCTCGCTCATTTTACAAAAGAGATTAGGCTATTCCTAACGCACATCCATCATTGGTCATCTAAGCATATATGATCGGGGTCAGACCTTCTCGCTTCTTTTGGTCGCTTGTGGAGTGCCCACCAGCAACTGTGCCAGAAATGCTGCAAAGCGCTAGCCAATATTTCGTTGTTGAAGCACTAGTAGTAGAGAAACGTAAAGACCAGAAGCGATCGCAAGCTGAATCCTCTCGAGGCCCACCATCTGGACCCCCAAGGAGGAGGATAGAAAGAGCTGAGCAAGCAGTTCCTCAGCTTTCCAACAGCCCACTCAACTCAACCTAGACCGAGATCTTCCTCCAGATCCAGGAGAAAGGGCTCCATAAAGCCCCTAGCCTGATGAGGACTCGGTCCGAGGAGCGTGACCGTGGACGTTACTGTCGCTTCCATCGCGACTACGACCATGAAATAGTGGGCAGTCCGGTCACAGGAGGAGATAGCTCATTAGCAAGGAAGGCTTATGCCCAAGCAGAGGTGCAGAAGAAACCCCGGGTGCAGTGTGACCCCGAGATCACCTTCAAGTAAAAAAATGAATATCTGGACCATGGCGACGCCCTGTGATCTCGGCTCACATAGTAAACGCGTGCGTCAAGAGAATTATGATAGACACAAGGAGCTCTGCTGACATACTCTACTTCAACGCATTCTATAAGCTCGACATGACTAACAAGGATCTTACCCCTATGACTTTTGACTTTGATAGGATTCATCAGAGAAGTGATAGCTCCCATAGGCGTCACTACCCTCCCCATGACCTTTGGCGATGAACCAAGGACTAAGACCCTCATGGTTCCCTTCATGGTGGTCGAGCTCCCCTTAGCATACAACGTAATCACCGGTCAACCAACTCTTAATAAGCTGAGGGCAGTCGTCTCAATGTACCACCACAACATGAAGTTCCCAACCAATGCTGGAGTCAGGGAGGTCAAGAGTGACCCATGTGAGTCCAGACAATGTTACAAGGCGACAACCATCATCTCCAAAAAGGTCAAAAAGGAGGCTTCAGTCCTCGACCCCCGAGAATCTGACGAGCTAGATTCTCGGCCCGAGCTGACATAGCCGATATTAGAGGTGCCCTTGGACAAAGACTCCTGAGAAAGAACCATTCGAGTGGGGTCAGCCCTCCCCGAAGACCGATGTGTCTAGCTTGTAAACTTCCTCGAGTATAAGCAGATGTCTTCACTTGGTCACCAAGTGATATGTCGGGCGTCCACCCAAAAATAGCCCAACACCGACAAGTACCATCTCGAGGGCTCATCTAGTGCAGCAGAGACAAAGAAAGTTCACCGTCGATCGGTAGAGGGCTATTGAGGAGGAAGTTGGCCGACTATTAAGGCCAGGATTTATAGTGGAAATCAGATACCCAAGCTAGTTGTCTAATGTAGTCCTTGTCAAAATAGTTAATGGAAGCTAGCACATGTGTGTTGACTACACCGATCTTAATCGGGCCTGCCCGAATGACTGCTACCCCCTACCCAGAATAGACCAGCTAGTATACTCCACCTCAGGGTACGAGTTGCTCTTCTTTATGGACACATTCTCGGGCTACAATCAAATTCAAATAGCCCCACAAGATCGGGAGAAGATAATGTTCATCACACACTAAGACACTTACTGCTACAAAGTGATGTCATTCGGTCTTAAGAACATAAGTGCCACCTATTAGCGAATGGTCAACCAATTGTTCAAAGAACAACTCGGCAGAAACATAGAGGCTATGTGGATGACATGATCGTTAAAAGTAAACATTTGGAGGCACACCTCGCAAGACCTTACTAAGACATTTCGAACCCTCAGAAAGTTCGGAATGAAGCTCAACCCTACCAAGTGCGTCTTCGACGTGGCATCTAGAAAATTCCTTGATTTTATTATCCACCAGTGAGGAATAGACGTAAACCTTGGGAAGGTCAGAGCAATTACCGACATGTGATCTCCTTGTACAACCAAAAAGGTCCAGCAGCTTGTCGGGAGGTTGGCCGCAATCAGACAATTCATGTCCTGAGCTGGCGACATGAGCCACCCTATCCTCCAGGCACTAAAAAAGAGCAAGGACTTCAGCTAGGGCCTCGAGTGCGAATAGGCCTTCTAGGAGCTAAAAAGCCACCTCGCCCGTTTGCCCAGAATGTCTTTAGTCAGTCCCGACGACTAGCTCGAGTTGTATCTCGCTGCTTCAGAATGCGCCTTCAGCTTAATCTTGATCAAACTTTATGGAAACAAGCAGCGACCAGTATACTACTTCAGCCACATCCTGTGTGGACCCAAGGAATGGTACCCCATGATAGAGAAGCTTGCGCTCGCTCTAGTTCTTGCAGCTAAAAAGCTACAATCATACTTCCAGGCCCACACCATAAAGGTAATCACTTGGCTGAAGTGACCAACAGGAGCATACTTGAAGGATTAAGGAGAAGGGTGATCGGACCTCAGACCACTTGGGTTGATGAGCTCCCGAGTATCTTATGGGCTCTGCGGACAACTTCGAAGACATCTACGGGAGAGTCACCTTTCAGTTTGGCGTTTGGCACCGAAGCAGTCCTGCCACCCAAGGTGGTCTACCCGACCCAGAAGATTAGCACTTCACCCTTGGGGCATCAGAAGTAGGCCTCAATGAGAACCTCAACTTCGCCGAGAACACAAGGCTAAAGCACACCTAAAAATTTTATACTGCCAGAGGGTGATTGCCCGACTCTACAATCAGAAGATATGACTCCGACCAGTCAACGAAGGAGATTTGGTCCTTAGGAAAGCTGAAGTTAGCGATCTCGAGCACTCTCACGGGAAACTAGCCCCGAGATGGGAGGGGCCGTACCGCATCATCAGGGTCATCCAAGACGGAACCTACACTCTAGTAATGCCAGACGATAAGGTACACCCTCAAACCTTACACATCTCAAACTTAAAGAAATTCTACATCTAGCGATAGTTGGGAGATTCATAGCACATCGAGTTAGGATGGACAAATTGAATCGAACCTTTTAGAAGGAAAAACTAAGTTTATTAATGATGAGTTCAATTACATGCATGGCCGAGTGGCCAATAAAAAAGTGAAGCTACAAACCCGGTTCGAAAGGAAGTCCATTACAAGCTACTTCTCGGTAGGGGCACTTTCGTTGAAAGGCTGGCAGAGGTCCATTGTCATATTGTCATCCTTGGGGCACTTATTAAATGAGTCTGCCTCGACCTCAGCCTTCGAATGCTTGGCCTAGAATTGCTCGAGAGCCACGCGGTATCCGAACTTGTAGTAGATGCACCCCATCTTCTTGAGGCCTGATTCGAACCCTCGGGAAGCTTTGTAGGTGGCCACTGCCTTCGGCCCCTCGAGATGGGCTAGGTCATCCTGAGCCCCTTGCAAGCTGGAGTGCAAGGTGTTGACCTCCTGCTCAAGGTTCTTCCGTCGGTTCTCTGAGGCCCCTAACTCAGCCCTCAACTAGTCCACGATCGCCTTCAGCTCCTCCCGAAGCTCAGCAGCCGTGACTACCTCTTGGTTGGTCCCGAGCTTTAGCTCCTTATTGGCGGTTTGGAGCGTCGCGATCCTCTCATGCTGATGTTGAACCAGTCGACCCACGTCATGGACTTGATCGATAAAGGCGCTTGCAAAATGAAGCCCTTACAAGGAAAAGGGACAAATCCCAAACGAAGTCAAAAAATAAATAAATAAATAAAGGAGGAGAAAAAGCTACCCACCCAGATGGCCAACTTGGCGGCCCTATTCATGAGCTCCTTAGAGGAGCACTCATAGAGCTGCTTTGCCAGTACGGGGAGAAGAGCCCCCAGTAGGTACTCAGTAGCCAGTGGACCTTTAGTCCACACCCGGGCTGACCCGAGGATTGATGACCACCTCAATGTCAACAGCTCCTCACCTTCGTTAGGACTTAGCTACATCATGATGGAGGCGAAGTACCCGTTTGTCCCCTCCCTGTCCTCCACTTCACACAAGTCCCTAATGGAGTACGCCCGCTTAGGGACTTCCTCGACCTCCACCGACTCCTTTCCCTTCCCATCCGGCTCTCTCCCCTTCTCGGCAAGGGCCTTGGTGGTACCCCTATGGCACCAGTAGGCTACTTGAAAGCTGCCCTCTTACTGCATTTCCTTAGATTCGCATCCTCACCAGTCCCGGGATGCTTTTCAGCTAGAGAGGCGACAACCTCCATAGCAGGGGATGCGTCGATCGTCGATGGAGCCACCAACCCACTGCCGGCACTACCACCAAATTTCATCTTCCTGAGGTTAAACATCTTTGCAAGGTAAAAGGTATGATTATAGCAAACTCGGTATATAGGGTAAAAAGGATAAACATATCTTGATGAACTGGGCTGAGACCCGCCTCAGCTAGTATGCATCGTTCATGTCTCTCACACCCTTGGAAGCAGAAAGGATCCCCTGGAGGATCTCGACCAGTTCGGGCTCCTTATTTGAAAGGACTGGGACTGAGTTGTTCACCATCTGAGTGTCCACTCAGTTGGGAAGCTCCATCCCCGATGATGAGAAATAAAGAAAAATCGCGCTTTCCAACCTTTGTTGTTAGAAGACGCAATCTGGTAGTATTCCTGTGGGAATGCTATGAGACGGGCATTGTGGTGACCCGAGACCTATTTGCCACAAGTTGGGCGTTATCTGAGAAGGTGATATCTGTCACCCCTCAAGGCATGTCTTGATCATAGGGTGAAGCGGGAACCTCAGTCCCACTTTGAGGGCATCGATCTATAGATCAAAACCACTCAAAAATGCATCATAAGGACGTTGACTCGGCAGAGGAACATGAAGTTCGTACTCAGGGGGAACATAATATTGAGAAACCTTTACGGGAGCATCACATGCGCAATAGAAATCAAAGGAAAATAGGTTTCCCATGTAGATCAAATCGTCATGCAAAGATTGGGTCGTGAGAAAGCCGCAAAAGCTAAAAAAACTGCATCATCTGAGAGATTGTTTTTACCTAGGGAGATTATATATCCCTGTATGCCAGATCTGAATGGAGAGGATGAAAAAAGTCAAACGTCTTCCTCTCTAGTAGTATCCATATGATGAATCTCTACAGCGAATCTCATACAATCTGACTTTGCAACTCTTGCAAAGGGAGAGAGGAGAATATGAGAGGGAGGCCAAGGCTACAGCCTATCAACCATGAGTCTCCCTTCCTATTTATAGAGAGCCACCAAAACACTAGGGGTCCTACCTTAGCGATATTGGATCTCTATCCAATAATCTCCCTAGGCCTCTTAATAGGCCTTAAGTAAGGAGCCCATCAGCATATAGTCTCATCTAATAAGAATAGAGGCTAATTGGATCTCTATCTAATCCTCTATTCGCTGAAACATCTATCATATGTCTCATCTAATAAGTCCGATACCGATTTGGTCGTGAGTCACTCCCATCAGAACTCCTTCTGATATAGACATACTAGGCCACTAAGCCATAGTCCCAAAACGCTACAGGGGGATCGAATCTATCAGACCTATCTGTCCACAGTTATCGTGTATCTATAATCCCTCATCCAACTAATATCCCAAAGACCATGTATTGGACATGGTATTGTTAAGTCACATACCTAATCAGTTTGTCTTGCTCTAATCGGATTCTACCGGGAGAAAATCTTTCTCTCTCAATTTAAATGATCTTGGCCAGGGATTTCTGAGCAAGCACATATGAGATATTCCTCTAGCGATACTGAGAGTGGATGATCCTTTATTAATACTCAATTACCTTCGTAAGGTTGGGTACCAATCCCGATAACCAGCTGTACCAAATTTGAAACTTTCAAAACTTATAAGTCTGATGTCAAAAAAAGGAGTACTCGAATAAGACATCCTTGGTGTCTTAAGTCTAAGGACCATATACACAACTGGGACTATGGAATTGCTATCTCACATTATGTATCATCAACCATACAACATTCTATAAGTGGATCAATCAGTAAACTCATTCTCTAATAAGCACCTGTACTATGTCCTTAGTGTCTCCACACAAGTAGCTATGAGACTAGCTGCCTCCATCATATGGATGGGTATATAGCACACTGGTCTATCCAGTTATCTCAATATCCCTCTTGAGTAACCTATGACCAGGATTATTTAGGATCTGTGTTTAAAAGTGAATCGATCTCATTATCGTGATTTCATCACGATCCGATTCCTATTACACAGAACCATGGACATCACAATATATATATATATATATATATATATATATATATATATATATATATATATATATATATGTAACAGATAATATAATGTGAGAATATGTCAATAATAATCATAAGTAAAAAGATAGCATAACGTGTCACATGTGTCATCACTTACATGAATGGCTTGCAGGGCACCAGTAACAAGCACATAATAGTGTTCCCTTACATCAACTAGCCGACGAGGCGTCATGGTTGAACCAACACTGAAACACGGTCACATTGTCGCCAGGGCCTCCGCAGCCCTGGAATCGTCTGGGTCACACCCCCGGACAAAGAAGGAACGACAATCGACTTAGAGTCCCTGGAGGGATAATCTAAAGCCTTAGACCTATGGGTTGAAACCTCGACCGAACGAGACTCAGAGTGTGAGGAGGCGGAAGACATCTGACCTGCTCGAGAAACTACCAAGGGAGAAAAAGAGGGGTCGAGGATAGGAATCATTGCCATTGCCAGAGCCAAAGGCGATGGCGATCATCAAAGATTCAGAGACAAAACCACAAAAGGTAGGAGGCGACCACGAAGGAACCATAGAGGATTTATAAACAACCTCGGCACTGGTTGGCGCTTCACCTACTCAAAAAGCGCTCATCATGATGCTTCGAGCTCCGCACCCGGTGAAAAAATTTCGTAGGCCATGCGTCACCCATTGAAAGGTCCCGATTGGTAATCGAATCATTAACAATTCTGAGAAAAAACTCCTTGCTAGAAAGCACATTGCGTGACATCCTCGATTGCTCGATGTGACAAAGCACAACATGAATAATGTCATGCATAGTGCCGTAAGGGTTTTCAATCCCGAGCAGCAATCCATAAGGGCTTTTAGATCCGAGCACTCCTCAACGAGCTTCCAGTCCCGATCACTTCTCAATGGGCTCTCAGTCCCGACCACTTCTCAATGGACTCTCAGTCCCGACCAAGGGTTTTCAATCCCAAGCGGCAATCCATAAGGGCTTTCAGTCTCGATCACTTCTCAATAGGCTCTCAGTCCTGACCAAGAGCTTTCAGTCTCGGTCACTTCTCAACGGGCTCTTAGTCCCGACCAAGGGCTTTCAGTCCCGACCAATTCTCGATAGGCTCTTAGTCCCGACTGATGGCTCTCAGTCCCAACCAAGAGCTTTCAGTCCCGAGCAATTCTTGACGGGCTCTCAGTCCCGACCGAGGGCTCTCAATCTCGATTAATGCTCAACGGGCACTTTTAGACTCGAGCAATTCTCGACGGGCTCTCAGTCCCAAGTAAGGGCTTTTAGTCCCGATCAATTCTCGACGGGCTCTTAGTCCTGACCAAGGACTTTCAGTCCTGAACACATCCAACAAATCCTTTGATCCAGCCGACTTCATAGAGTTCCCAAAAGCTCAGCATCGCCTCTGATCACCAAGGAAAAGTATGGTCCGACCAATTCTAACAATCACCAAGCCACGCCATACTCCCCCGAATGTTAAAAAAGCCAGCAATGGTGGAAAAAGGCACCACCTACGTCCCTTTTCGAGCACCTCCTCGAAGCCTTTCTCTGGGGGGAGGGGGAAGAATGATAGGGCAGATATTGGGCCTACCCATATGAGTAACACACACGAACACATAGTGCCACGAGGGCAGCCACATCATCACGAGCCATCGACCAGGGCAAGGCGAAACCAAGACGGGTGATTTGTCAGCCTGACAAGCCACACCAGGCAAAGGGGAAGAAAGGTGACAGCAGCACAGTGACCATACCTACAACCACAGACCACGTCGATCGAGGCTCATAGAGTTGGTGCAAGTGCCGTTTGACGTAGGATCATACAACAGAACGTCGTGCCCATTGAATACCTTGATACGATCGTCTCACGAGGGGGGATATATCCAATCCCCGGGACGACGAAAAGGGAGACTCCAACAAGTTCTCTTATGCTCTCTCTCTCTCTCTCTCTCTCTCTCTCTCTCTCTCTCTTTCCCTCTCTCTGGGAGAAAACCTAGGTGGGAAGCGACACGAAGGCCTCGGGCCTTCGGTCCAAAGGGGACCGTCATACCAACTTTATCATCGGAGGGACCAGGTTGGGGACACCCCGATGCCAGTCTTCTCATAGAAAGGCAAGCCGCAACGCCTAGTCGGACAGATGAGAAAAGTTTCCCCACCGACGAGCTCCACTTTCACCCGACTCCTTCAGATTATGGTCCAGTCGAGTGGGTCTTAGGGTTACAGTCAGAACCAAATAAGACGAATCAAACGATCGCAACGTATGTCAACCATTGAATCAGTAGAAATGTGAAGCGGAGATATGGATACGTATGGATTTTTCCGACATAGAGTGAGAGCTGGTGCAAAGGTACAACTGTTGCTTGGTGACTTTGGGTGATCAATCCGTTCGACTTGTTCTCTCGGACATCAAAGATGGAGACAATGACTTCCTGCCGGCTTCTGAAAAGAAGATCCTCATCGTGATCCACTTCCCCTGCAACACCCAAAGTCAAAGTCAAAGTCAAAGTCAGAAATGCTAGCTAATAGCATTAAGATCGCCAACGCTAGAATGTGGGGATTGCGAGTGCCTTTCACCTTCCAACGACTGAAGAAACTGAGGGACATCAAATAAAACAATCATCAGTGAATGACAAGAGTTCCCAAGAAGGATTTACTGCATCATCTCAGGTGAGGTAAAAATATATATATATATATATATATATATATAATCTTTCTTCCTTTCCAGGATAATTCTTCAATGATTCCTAGTGGATGTGGGGATACAAGTGCTGATACCATGGTAAAAATGGGAACCTTCATTTCATATTCGTGTGTAGCCGTATGTATATGGGGATTGGGCCTTTGATCTAAGCATCAATGGAACAACTCCGGAATAATACAATTGAGCCCCCTACCGGCAGCCACTCCTCTCTGATTTAAAGGGACAAAGAAAAGAAACAAAAGTGGAAGAATTACAGATGCCGCGATGCATTCGAGAATCCATTAGCCATTTTCTGTGACTTCTTCTTGTAGCTCGTTAGGCTACAATGCGGGCAAATGTACTCCAACCCATCAGTCTTTGCATAGTCCTGTCACCAAACCAAACATGTCAAAGCGATGTGTGTTGGGGGGGATAAAATTTCCAGAGCATTAAGTTCGAAACAAAATTATTCATTCGGATTGAGAGATGCTTGACACTGTGATATGAACACAATATGTGAAACTTATAGCAATGAAACCGATGGGATTACAAACCTTAAAAGTGCCTAAGCCTGGTCGTCTATCACAGCCAAAATGGGCCCATTCACCACACAAGCCACAGTTCACCCAATCGCCGGGAGCACTACTGTTATATTATTAGAGACCACCAGGGTCAGTGTTGATTTTTGAGATGAGAAAAGAAACAACTGAGAACAGCTGGAACAATGCCTAATACCTGTGACACAAGAGGCAACACTCCCCGTCCACATCATCATGTGCTAATTCATACTCCAACAGGTATGTTTCATAATGCCTTTTAAGAGTATTTCCAACACCCTATAAACAATGTACGAGTAAAAATAAGGATCAAAGCATTTAAAAGGTTCAACAACTTGTGAAAGCAACATTATAAAATAGATAGAAAGCCAGAAACTCATCAATTTTATACCCTAAAAAGCATATAGCTGCTCGTTTAATATCCTAGATACAGAAGTGGAAACTTACAGTCATTCTGTTGGTTGCGGTATGGTTGCGCATTTTTGAGAAGACCTGTCCCTTCCAGTTGATGCCATTTCCCACATAAAAACCACCCCTTGAGACCACCTGGCATGAGCGATACTAGTGGCATCAAAATTGCACAGGTATGATGCAGGATAAACATATGCATCGATACAAGGAAAACGGAAAGAGGACTAAACCTCTCTGTATAAGTTGTATAGGTCCAGACGCTTAGCATTGAGAATGGCATCTGGAAATTCTGATATCCCTCCTTGGGGAACAAGTCGACTGTGGCCCCTAAGTATTAAAAATTGCATGACATCCTTCAAAAATTCCTCCTACAGACAAAAAGAAGAGAATGTTAAACCGATTATATACCAGAGCTTCCTACTCGTGTTAATAGGTTTCAAGAAACATACTTCTGAACAAACTTGAATTGATGGACGTTTACATTCATGCTTCTTCAATGGAAGAGGATTTAATGGAATGATCTGCTGAGCACGGAGCGAACTTGATGTGGATTTTCTTTGAATTGCAGGGGCACGTGGCAATGAATTATGCTTCACATGGGGTGTTTGAGACACATTATTCTGAACTTGACTTCCATCATTAACATCAGCTGGAGGTACTCCAAAAAAGGGCAACAGTTTGTGTTTCCGAGGATGAGGAATTGGCCTCATTGCAGCGATATTTGATCTCTGCCTATTCTTCACACTAAGCTCAGCAGATTTACAAGCCATTTCATGTCCAACAAATACATAGTCAGATGCAATCGGTCTTGATTCTAGGCCTGACATGGACCTTCCTTTGATAAGAGAGGATGACCATGTCGGCAGACAAGAGACGACAGATTCTTCACTAACAAAGTCCTTAACCTGCCTTCTACAAAAGAAAAGAAGGCGATCTGCATCTTCTTTCTCAAAAGAAGCAACTGTAGTTCCCCGAATACTTGCAATGCCAAGAGTTACCAAACTACGATAAGTAACTTCAGGTGCCAGATGCTTCAGAACCTGCACCCAATGGTAAAGCATACATGCAAATTACCATTTGGTTAAAGGAAACATATTATAAAATGGAATAGCAACTATTTAATGTGCAACAGTCAAACAGGTATTTAGGTGGCTACGCAGGCTGCAACTTCACATTTTGCTCATCACAAAAGAATAAAGCAAGATCAAGGCCACATCAATGACTTAACAATAATAAAAAACAGCAATAGAGAAAGCACCAAAATTGCTCAAAAGAAAAATATTGGCTGTTGGTTCAGATCACATACGCTTAATAAAATACTAGAGATGGGAGAGTATAGATGTCTCAAGTAGGAAATATTGTGAATGAGTAAGAATCTAGGGTATAGGAAGAAAACCTGTGCAGCCCAAGTTGGCATTCTCATGCCAACTTCAAACACAGGTGCCCCACAAGCTATGGAAACTGAATTCAGAGGATTAAGACATGACGACTTGTTGTCATCACTATTTGGGACAGCATGGACAAGCTGGGTCTTCTCAATAAGAGCACTCTTGATGTGGCACTCCAAAAGCTGCATATCAATACCAATTAACTCAAGAAACTAGAAGATTAGAATGTTTATGTAAAGTGATAAAAAGTTGACTCCTACCTGATCATCAAAACAAGTTTGTGCACTGCCAGACACCAACAGTGAGATATGAGCAGAACTGCAAGTTGTGATATCACAACGCATTGTTACAACGCCACGAGAAAAGTTTGCGGCTTGAAGAGGTGGTGGTGCTGCACTGTAGGAAATTGTAATCCAACTGTCAGCTCACTCAGATAAATTAAAGCATAAAGAACATAATCATATAACTTGTAACTCATTAGGCCAACCACAGAAAGAAATGTTCTAAATAAGCAAGAATCTCATTCTGCCAGATAATCTGAATGTGAAACATTCAAGTGTCTAAATGCATGTAAACAGATCATCCAAACTTTGGTTTAGGTGAATATATGAATCAGATCACTGGTGGGTTGTTGAATAAACGAATCAGCTTATGTACATCTGTGTGCATGTTGTGACAATGACAATAAACAGCAATTTTGATACAAATTTCAAGGCAGTACCATGAAACAACAAAACCGTAAGTCCTAACTATTTGAGGTCAAGACAGAACTATCTGCTAGCTAATTACTTGTGAATATTACAATTACTAAGAACCTGGAGAAGATATTTACAGTTCAATCAAACCATCACCCTATTTTAAAGACAGTTGACATGCACATTTAATCAAAACTATACCCCTGGATATGAACTTATTACACAAAATGCAGTTAAGGTAGGTAAATGCTAGCAATCTGATGGCACAAACTGATTATCCATCTCTTTATATCTGCAGTTATATTATCTCAGTTTGCACGACCTGTCTCTCAGCCAATCTAATTGTCGCAAGAATGGTTTGGTCATGTGACCATCCACATTATGCTCTGGTTTGCAGCCAATGGATAAGACTAGATTCCAGTAAAAATCAGACTTTCTTTTATGTTGGTTCGTAGTCAAGACATATGCTTAAAAAATCTTTGTATTAGATAATCCCACACACATCTCTCTCAAAAGAGCTAGAAAGTTTTCCACTAATTGGATGTGCTGAAAAAACCTTGCTTCTTACATTGCTAGTAGACACTATGCATAATCAGTGGGAAAAGTATAGGGACCACTCTGTAAAATCTCTGAATTCAGAAAGTACAGTGGCTTGGATTTGTCATGCATACATTTGGTAAGAGATATCGTGCATTTGAAGATAGTTGACTAAAAGCCTTTTATCTGCTATTAAGTAATGCTGCCATTTTGAGGCTGTCAGTGATTGTTTGAATGATCATATTTGCAAACGGCTAAATTAAAATATGTGAGTGGAAGCACAGATTGTAAGTGCCATTAACACTAGGTGCATTATGTTTTCCTCCCTCGTACACAATAATATACTCACGGGTAAAAGGTATGGAATGAAAAGAAGTTAGTCCATATCTAATATTCAAATGCATACATATAAATTTAGCAACACACCACAATGCTCAGTTACAGTTAGCATTCATCTATTGATCCCATATTAACTTGGGATAGAGACATGGTACAATCTAAAGCAGCAAATGAAAGAAATTTATGGCTAGCAAAAAGGCCAGGTCCAGAGAAAAACAAGTGTATCAACAAATCATGCACTGTCAGAGCCCACCATATAGTTGACTATGATGGTGTTAAAATCTCATCACGTCAATATCAACAAAACATGGACAAAATGAAACAAATCGCAGTCAACCAAGTTCCCCTTTCTTAATAAACTTCAGAAGCAACTGCAAGAACAGTAAGATGGGAATAACCAAACGTGTATGATTTTAGGAATACACTTGAATGGTAATTCTTATCAAAATTTGTCAGTGATAATCTTGCTTCACTGTTGAAAACTTGAAATAGTACAACTTATGTAACAGCATTTAAAAAGCATGGACAATGAACAAGAATTGACTACAACAATTAAACAGTTACACTAGAGAAGTTGCGGAAAACCAAGGCAAGTCAAGATTCATAAAGTGGAAAGTTGTCCAGACGATTGACTGTGGCAATAGGCACAAACAAGTATACCTGACACGGTTCTGAAGTTTACACCCACGAATCTGTATAATTAGCAAAGATGTCAGGACAGTAATAGAAATAAGCTACCATACAAGAAAAATGTTACAGAATATGAATCTCAAACTCCAGGGTCCATGGAACTGTTTGTATCCCATGTCTCCCAAATCACATAGATTTTGCTGTGAGTTCAACCGCTGGTCCAACAAAAGGCCCAATCAGGACCCAACCATATCCTAGAGAGAAGATTTTCCCAATGTATGCGTGCCCCTAGAAAGTACATAATGTTTTCCCAAAACATCCACAGAAGGATTTTTGGATAAGTGACAAGTGAAAAACACAAGATGGTAGGTAATGGATAAAAAGTTAGAGAAAGGCAAGGAATTGACATATACACTAGTCAATCCCTAATCTAACATAGAAAACCATTGGCCTAGTGTTTAGCCTTACTAATAGCTTTTTAGCATATATTCTAGTTAACATCATCCAAAATTCCCATGATCCTTACAAAGAAACTTACATTTGATGCTAACAAGAAGTATCATGGCAGGAAGACAATAGTGGCTAATTTCAGCAAGTTGTAGATGAGAACCAAATCTATCATTTTAAAGTGTCATTATTGTAAATTAAAGACTTTGAAATAACCAACAATCAACAAAATGTTTGTTCAAGCAATTAGCAAAACACAGTCTGTCTTGTGAGTTGTGACAATGATAGAGTTGCTTCATAGAACTTACTTCAATGTTCAGCAGTGCATTTAAACCATCCTCTAACGAGCTCAACAAGCAAGCATCCTGGAAAATGTGAAAATATACCAATGAGATAAATCCCATATTTCTATAAAAAGTATAATATATAGAATCAGCAACACATGAATAAAAGCCCATACGCTCACCAGAGTGCATGGCAGTCCACATACTAGAAATCTCAAGTCCATATCCTCAGCCAAATCCTTCTCAGGTAAAGGGATATTGATCTTTGGTGCATCTCCTAGTAGATGAGGCTCAATCTTACTTCTGAGCTTTTGGTTGCTGCTATCTGACAAAACCTGGTTGTTCCGTAGACAGTAAAGCCTAAATGATGCATGTGCAAGCTGAAAAGCATCCCATGTGTGGCTGCATGAGCTGCACCATAAGCAGCAAAACATTCAGACAATGAGATTTCATATGACAAAGTAAAAGTAAGAAGAACAGAAATGGTAAAGCATAAATGATGCATGCGCAAGTTGAATATCATCCCATGTGTCGTGAGCAGTAGCCCACCACAAACAACAAAATTTTCAATCAGTGGAATTTCATATGACAGAGTTAGAGCCACAAAAATGGTACCTCTGTACAACCGATAGCAACGCATGGCGAAAGTAGGAAGCTGCATAAGACGAAAATGCACTCTTCCAGTATATTACATATCGAACCCCCTACAAAAACAAATGAGGGTCATCTAAAGGTATTACACTGCGAAAGGAAGATGGAACCATTCCAAAAATTTGCAGAAGCTTCAAATTCATTAATAGGTAAAATTTTAACTAAATGTGGAAACTTAAATAAAAGATAACAGCAAAAAATTATCATAGGACTTGTGGAATAGAAAAGACCCAACTGTCAAGCATCGTTACCATCAAATCAAGAGTAAACAAGATATGCACCTACATATTGAGGCCAAAAAAAGTAGAAAATCTAACATACATTCCAGAGCACTACCTTAGAGTGAAAAGCTTGTGCAATCTTTTCACCACTTGGAATCTCCAAGTAAACCTGCAATAATGTTTCAGATGAAAAACTGTAATAAACAATCAGAAAGTAACACATTAAAAAAGACAGAACACACTACTGGAAAAATATACTAGTGTACGTGAATAATCATATAATACTTAAGAGTCCTAACAGTGGAACAAACTAAAGAAAAACCAGAACAAAGCAACTGTCAACAGAAACATGAATGAATAAGGAAATGTATAGGGAAAAAGAACATTCTCACAAACAGAAATGACAGATAATAACAATTGCAACCTAATTTGCTCTGCAGCAGGATGAATCCATTGCAAAGGTTACCTACTAAGAATTGCACCCAACATATTAAAATTCTGTGAACACATAGGAACATGCAAGAAATAATCTCAGAGAACAAATAAATTAACAGTGCAAGAGAAACTTCCTCATATCCTTTGCATGGCCAACTGATCTCAATTATAGATCAGCCCAATGCAGGTTTAGTCTCAACCACGTCCATTCTCATAACCATCTTTCGATCAACCCAGTGAATAAAATCTAATTTCCATTTGATTTTCAGCCAATCCTGACCCATTACTTATGGATCCTAATCATTTCAGTAATTTCAACAGGAAAACAAAAATAGTCCCAATATCTGATTCATGCCATTAAAACCCATTGCCGTCCTAAAATTCTTTGATCAATCCTTTACAACTTAGAATCATAAAAGCAACCTCTTTGCTTCCAAAGTTAAGGCTGCATATATTCACCCTCCAACATAGGTGTGAGCTTTCTGTACTAAAGTCACTCTTGTAGATTGAATGATCTTATAGTAACTGGACAATCAAATCTTACATAAGAAAAGGAATTTCTAAAGCCAAAGCCTCAACCATCAAGATTTTTACATAATTGTTCTTCTACATTGGGCCTAAATAACTGACATATTATCAAAAGGAGGCAATTTATGCAGAAGTGAAAAATAGAGAACCAACAAAGACCACTGACCCAGACGCTTGAACAAATCAGTGGAACTAAAGATAATATAAACATGATCCTCATGTCAAAATGGCATACAGGAGTAACGAGCTTATTTCTGAGCTTTCCACGTTCCATCTCAGTTTATGCAGGAACTAAATGACAGAAATATAACGTGAAAAAGAAATTGGATTTGCCAATAAAGAAGTTCTGAGCATCAAGAAGCATATCATACACCCCGTGCACTTAAGCGACGGTGTAATGCTTGCCATGGGCAGTAATAAGTATCTAATTTTATCACTCATGGTTATGATCTCCCAACCTTCTTTCTTTTTCTCAAGAATGGTTCTAGAACAACTCTTAATCATTCTATTATGTAAAAACAAAAAAAAACCCTTAGCTACTAATTCAGGAAACTAAGATAAGTTATAAAGACTTCTTAAAATGTGGCAGCTGACAGGTATACTAAAACTAGTCACCTGAAACCACAAGTCCAATATAAGCAGATGCAAAGACATAATAGTACAACTTCTGACATCACCAGAATAACGAGAAATATTATATTGGCTGATAACCAGTAGCAAAGAAATGATCCTACAGGAAATACATATAACTATAAAATTACAACTATGACAAACAGCCATAAGTTAATAAACAGTACAAAGCAGGAACTCATGCTGAAATACGTCAACTACAAACCAAAACAACAGTTACCCTATCAACCAGGTAGATATTGAATAATAAGGAATAGATATCAATAAACAGAGAATCAGACAATTCACACACCCAGGCAAGAAAAAAGATACACAAACACACCAAAATAGAATAGATATCAATAAACAGAGGATCAGACAATTCACACACCCAGGCAAGAAAAAAGATACATGAAAACAACAAAATAGCTTACAATGGTTGGTAATGGAGGACTGATAAATGAAGTAAGCATCTCAAAGTCAGACACATCAACTCCTCCCCAGACTAGCGAGCCGATTTGCTCTTCATTTTCAAGTTGTTCCCCTTGAAAGTACAGAATATTGGGCTGAACTAATTTCTGAGTTTCACTAAATCTATCAACTGTAGGATTAATGAGTGTCTGGACCTGCATTTAAAGAGCAAAATAACATATTTTTCAACCAGCAATCCATACCTCAAATCAGACCCCCCAAACTTTGTGGAAAACAAATGGAACGAAGACGTGAAAAGAACTAGTAACCTCTAATCGCCCAGATGACAAGAGTTCGGGAAACGGATACTGAGGCCGATTCTTCGCATCCCCCCTTCGTGTATCTGCAAATTGTCCACATAGAACAGCCAGGAGGATACAGTTCTCTCTCCCGTAACCTTGAGGTTGTGACATCGTTCGCACCTCAAGCTAACAAATCTTCCATCTTTTTCCCCAATACTGCAACCCTAAATCCACCAAAAAGAACCCTCTAGATTAAATCCGAAGTGAAAAATCAAAGGAACCCACCAACCCGACACAAATCCATCAAGAACTGAAAAAAAAATCCATCAAATCCAACACGAGACGGTTCGAGAAAAATAAATCCCTCGATAAGAACCTGAATCCTCTTCGGGTAGGGAGGAGAAAGCTTACCGAATTCCGAAAATATGAAGGAATCAACGGCCTTTCCGACAAGGAACGCCTCCGGAGCTCGCGAACAACCCAGAAACAAGAGGCGGATAGGAGGAAGAGTAAAGTACCGACGAGGGGAAAACCAAACCCTAATGCACCGCTATGGCAAAAATATAAAATCCGAACTCTATAAATAAAAATAAATTAGCACTTATACTACTTTCTCATAGGCAAAGGGGGTACGACGACAACTATTTGTATTCCCTCACCTCAAATCTTAATCACAACTCACCACAACCCCAATCGACCACAAAACACGAGCCCATCCGCCGTAAAAATCCCGCCTTTCGTGCCCATCAGGCTCTGACAAGCCGAGTCAAAACACAAGCAAAACAAAAAAAGGTGGGCGATTCGAAGAGAGAGAAAGAGGGAGAGGCGAGAGATTGGGAAACTATAAACAAACAATTAAAAGATCGCCACAGGCACCAACTTAATAATAATCCTCAGAATCTCATTGCCCGAACTGGAAAAAGGGGGAAACCGTAAAAGAAAGGGGCAAACGAGTGAATTCGGACGCCAGGAAGCGATAAATTCCACAACAGAGACCAGAAGAATCGCGAGTGCTCGATTGGAATCCGTAGAACCAACCGACACGATGATATCAACATCCGAAGGCGTCAAAAATAATTACTTTTGGGCTCCCCGGCTGTACCATCGACCAAGCAATATAATTAGTAGGGAATTAAAAGAGGGACAAGGCGGGATTTTGAAGGGCGAGAAGGAAGGGAGACGGACGCAGACACCGAGAGGGTTTGGGATTGGGATTGGGATCGGGATCCGAGGGTGGGGTTTCTTTTGCGCTTCTTTTTCTTGCTTTTGGTGCTTTGGTGGATTCGATTCATGACGACTAATAACATCGAGCTACTGGTGTCTGCCGCTTAGCTGCACGAAGACCGATCTTTGTCGCTCTCCGCGGTCGATCCATCGATCGATTTCGCGACCCGGATCGAAACGCCCGGTGTGGGGTTTATGGGCTACGCCCGCGGGTGCGGCCGTCGCGGCAAAAGTTGCTTCTCGTCGAGGCGAGTTGCCTCTCTTCTGGGCTTGGTTCTAACGTGATATATATATATATATATATATATATATATATATATATATATATATATATATATATATATATATATATATATATATATATATATATATATATATATATATATTATATCAGTTGATCACTATCGAATTCTTTTTAGAAGAATTATAAAAATCCCTCAAAGTTGAGATGGTATTTCCTCTTTTTAAAACAACCTGAATAGAAAAATACTCTAAAAGATGAGAATTTATCTACTTGTAAAATAAAACGAACAGTGTCATTTAAAATAACATTTCTATAATATTTATTAGATACAATAAAATAATATAAATATTAATAAAAATTATATTTAGTCCAATTAACCGGTTTAGATTTGAATGGATCTGAAATTACCGGTTCTGTTGACTCGACCCAAACAAATAAAATAACGATTATTAACGTATTCAACAATTTCTTGCAATTAGGTTGGCCCAATTGCAGCCTTTATGCCATTAATTTACAACCGATGCAAAACCCATGGCGGCCCATCATAGAGCCCTGCACAATCTTTACAGCACCACATTTGGAAAGTGGACGGCACTGATAAAAGTTTGAAGATGATCTTGATAAATGTCTCAGCATGAGTGGTCTAACTCAAAAAGGCATACATTGTAACAATAACAAATTCGATAGCAGGGGGTATAAACCTATCAAATTAGGACAATAACAGTTCCCTTTCCAGGAAACCTACGAAATATTGTTCAAGCTTTGGGTAAAAGATGCATGAGCCTCAACTCCAAGGCTGGCTTGCAGAGAATAAACAAAATGTACATGTCATTGCTAAGAGGGAATGATACTATTTGATACAATAAAGTTTAGGGCATATGACACCTTGTTTCACATCTTTTTACAAATAAATAACATGTAAGCAAAACAACGAATTGAGGTTGTGGTCTAGAAATACTATAAGATATAGGAGAGGACTGTGAACCCAAAAAATGTGGGGAATCACCCATTATACAGCATAACATTTACAGGAACAGCATGTCATGAATTTTGCGATGCACCTAGCAGATTATCGTGGAAAAGATCAGACTGTGATTTGCTAGGGATGATCGTAGGAGGTGACCATTGATCCGGAACCACAAGGAAATACGCGGACATTGCTTTTCGGAAACGCTTTTTGTATTGCTTGGGTGAAATCACGGTCGGAGATGCATCTTTTGGCCCCCCTAATATTCCCGAAGCTTTTACCCATGTCTCCAGGTGCTTGTCCCATGTATACTGCCTCATGAAATCGATGATCCCAACAACCAGCTCATTCTTGTCCTCATCCACGCCCACGAGTAAAGAGTAATCCATCACATCGATGGACTGCCAACAACAACAGTAAAAGATGTTTAAGAGTGTTGCAAATACAGAAACATTAGGTAAGAAAAGTGTGCCGAGCTGTAGAGAAAAAAATGAACATTTGTTGTCTATTTCACTCGGTATTCTATCAGCATGTGCAAACAATTGTTATGGCCGAAAGCGGAAACAGAAATGCACTATCATTCCATCATAAAATAAGGCACAATTTACCCCCTAAATGAACTCCTTGAGGGGGTAACGAATAATGTGACCATCCAACAGAATGCAACAGCTGACTAACGAATCCATCGGGCCTCAAGATTCACACACAGCTGCAAACCTCAGGCTCACACATTTGAACTTCATGATGTTGATAGTAGATTGACAACCAAGAAAGGTTATATCTTCAAACATTCTAGATTTTGTAATGGACCTGACCGATGAAAGATCCACTGAATTGGCAGAGAAAATTTGTTTGCCAACAATATTTTCAAATTTTAAGCATGGTCGTAGTACTTGTTGAATCATATTGACATATCCCCTTGATATGTTGCTTAAGCTCTATATCATGTTGTACTAATGAATAGAGTTTGGTTTTGTACAAATTACTGAATTTTAAATGCTCATGGTCATACAATGAGGGCTCTTACATTTTGAACTCTTAAAGTATGTTCATGGTCATACAATAAGAGTTCTTATATTACGTCACATGGGCAATCACTTCAGCAGCTGCCAGGCACTTGGCAGGTCCCTAGGGTCACCTATGCATTGACAGTTCTGGTATAGTAGACCTGAATGGTGGATGAGAACAGTGGCTCATAGATATGTCCAATCCAGTTGAGAGCTACTAAAGTCCCTGTGAAGTCAGCAAACTTATCTAATTGGAAGAAAGAGACCAAAGGACAACATGAGAACTTAGGAGCATCAGTTTTTTGAAAGAAAAGGCTGGGAAGTTCACAATTAGCCAGTTGAACATGTGCATGAACTAAGTAAACATCACTCTGCCCTTTTAATTGCTTGCTTTTCATAAAACTATCCCATAGGAACTCATTAGTGTAGCTAATATCCAAACAGTATGCTTGTAATATATGACACCATTTTAGTATGTTTCATCTGATTGTAGCAGTTCCAGCTACTCAAAAGTGTTTTATCATTCATATAACCCGTGTTGGAACTTTTTGGAGCACAAGAAGTGTTAACCAGGCAATAAAGAAGACTAGTAGGATCAAGGTTCGCCATTTCATACCATACCGATGTACCAAGCTCAGTTCGGTATGGTACAGTACAAGCATACCGAGTGATATGCTCTAACGTACCGCTCGGTGTGTGTGTGTGTGTGTGTGTGTGTGTTTGTGTGTGTATGTGTATGTGTATATAATAAAAAAGTATAAAAAACAATGACATCGCCTCGTTTCTTCTCCCCGCGCGGATGAGGAGAGGTCGCTGACAATGCTAAGGCCTCATTACCTCAGACGAGGAGGAGGCGACATCTCATCTGTGGCATCCGACGAGGGAGGGCAACGATGGATCGGGATCGTCGAGGGAGAGGGGCACTAGATCTCCAAGTTTTCCCTTCTCTTCTCCCTCTTCTTCCTTCTCTCTCGGTTGATATCGTCGGGTAGCAGGCGGCAACAATCGAAATTGACCGTTACCGACCGATTTCAAGCGGAAACGAGGCAAAAACAACCTCAATCCGATCCGCATATCGGTCTGCTAGCGGATTGGTATGTACCACCCAATACGGGCGGTGCCATTTGGTATTGAAGACCTTTGGTAGAATAACTATTACCAAAGTGAAACTTTGTACATATCTACAAGAATGAGGAAATTACTTAAAAAGAAACAAAGTCTGACCAAGTAAGTAGCTCCATTATCAATGGTAAGTTCTTCCCTCCCATGAAACATGAAAAATTAATTTTCAAAAGTTTGAGGAACTAAAGTAGAAATTTACAATTTTGGTACTAGATGATGAAGTATGAAGTTTTCAGTGGTTTTTGGTGGTTAAACATCTTCTAATTATGCCACCTAATAATTAAGAGAAGTAATAATGCCTTCACAAAGTAAAGAGGATTAGAAGAGATTGTGTGGGCCTCTGTTAGAAATAGCCAACATAATTCGGCTTTACATAGAAAGGGAAAAACCGGTAACAGGGCATGAGAATATGTTATTATTTAAACATTTTGTACCGCGTATACAATAGTATGCTACTGCATTTTTTTTTGTATTGTATGATAATACTTACTCTTTAATGAATTATTACTCAATACATATAAAGTTATCTTGTTATCTATTACACTTGATTTCATGTTTTTTAGAAAGTTAAATATGTTATGAAATCCAAAGGTTATAAAATATTGTAGCATATGAAATTTTTATATGTTATTAAATTTTATTTTTTCCTAATAATTGCTATTATTATTTTATACATTTTTTGTTATTAAATTGTTCTCTTAATTGATTCTTTCCCATCAACTCCATCCAGATTTTTATTTGTCCCAATTATATCTTACCTAGTCAAATCCCAATCAAGAAAACCATCCCCTTAGTATGAATGGTCTTTGCAAAGGAAGTAAGTGGATTAAATAGAATGATCAAGTAAAATGCCAATAAACGTACAAATTAAAGTTTGGATGGTTGTCTTTCATCAATGGATTGCAAATACATGATACAGATGCACTTTTTGTTCTACAAAGCCAAATGTTGATATATTGTGAACTTCTGATTGGAACTTGTATCAGTTTAGTGGTTGATCTAGTCAAGAACAAACTACAATGTAAAGAGTGTTAGTGTAAGGAACAAAAGGAATGGCAGGTCTAATATTTATTGCATAACAAGCAAGAAACTTTATAGTAAATGTCATTAAGATAAAACCTTAGGCAAAAGTATTTTTCAATGTCAACACAATTCTCAACAGTATATCTATTTTTCTATATATAATGTCATGGAGATAGCTACAATCCTAAGGCAAAGTATTACTCATGAAAGCTCAATTTTGACTAATATTCTTATATATTTCAGGTTCTTTATATTGCCAAGTTGTGTTATCAGTGGTGTGGCCAAGATCTCCTAGGACACAGAACTGATAACTTAGGAAGTGAACAAATTCTTGTCGGATGGAACCTTGTGTGTAAAGGAGAAGAATCTGAAGGTTTGTGAATCATTAGTGTTACTAAAGTTGTTTAAGGTCAAATATTGGGAAATGGCAGAAACACTGTTTCAAAGTGATAAATGGGCAAGTTACTTTTGATTGCTCAGTCTCCACAAGTCAACAATATCACTTGGAATAAAGTTTCAGGTATGATATGTTGTTGAAGGGCCATGGTCGGCCATTAGCCTTCACAGAAATTCTATAAATCATGTACAGGATTACATTTTGTTTTTGCAGCTTTGTTGAAATCTTTCAGTCAGATAATATGTACAGCATCACCAATGATGGAGGGAGGAAAATAACGGTCTCTTCATGACCAAATCAAAATTTGAGAGGATATGAGCTTCAGCCTTGCTTGATGCCAATTCATCAGAAAATTGAAAGGGCTGGTATTTGATAATTCAATGTTAACGAGAGAGAACTTTACAAAAGAAGAAAGGAGCAGTGAGTAAAGATGTGTGTGCAATACTTCATAATTGACTTTCAGTCATTCAGATCTGTTTCTGAGCAGGATATTGTTGTTTGATGATGTTATTGATGAGGGGGCAAAAAAACAAATATTAGTCATCTTTCTTTTTCTCTCTTATTAGCCTTACCCAAATAAATATCAGATTTATATCTATTTTCTGTTTACTTGTATAAACAGTGTGGGCTCCCATTTTTTCTTTGGAACGAAAAAATTATAACTCTTAAATAACCCAAATGATAAAGCAAATGTTTCTTGTTATCCTAAGCCATGTGATAGCCAATATTCATGCAGGTAAGAAACAAATATTAATCAATATTTATGAAGGTAAGAAACAGATACTAATCTGAAACTACCTACTCACCGCAAGAAAGGCAGTGTCGTTCCATACAGCCCTTTCCAGAAGTCTCTTTGCCTTGTTTCCAACAAAAATTGGAGAAGTAGGCATTGCCTCAATTAAATTTTGATCAAGAAGCACTTTATTGTTACCACTTAAATCTGCATTATACCGTGACCTTGAAGAGCCTTTGAGATCATACAACCATTTCACATTCCGTCCAAATAAAAGGTTCTCCATGACTAGTACGTCCATCCTTGACTCTTTTCCACCCTTCAGATTTTTAACTGCAACCTACATCAAAAGACCCAACACGCAAGCTTGTTTAATAAAGAACAATGATGACACAACTTACAGATAAAATAGTGATCTGTTACTTTGTAGGGTTGAAATGTTGAAACCAATATGTTAGATTTGAAGTCAATTAACAGGGAGGGGTAAGGATGCACTTCCAACCTTCCATAGGTTCCTTATTGGTGGGAGTCTCATTCACAAGGCTGCCATGTTTTCATAGTTCAACATCAATGTAAAAATCATAGAACTGATAGAAGATTAACAGAAGAGTCAGTCATCTATTCAGTTTTCATGTGTCAAAACTTTTGGCTATTTATATGGGACTTAGAAGAGCCTTTTTGGTGATCATTAGTTTAACACTTCAAACACAATAAATGTTAAGGGTTCAATTAACTCGGTCATAGGGGTTTAACTCGGATGAACAGGATGGGTTAAAATAATCCTATTTCATTGTCGATATTCCAGTCTTTGGCAACCAACCACAAAAACAGGGTTATGATTAAATAGCTGGATGAGGATAATCTAACTCAGGATTACTTAATACAAAACAAAAACAGCATAAGAGGATAAGATTAACAATAATTTCTCAAATACTAAAAGAAATTAATTGGAGCAAATATGCATGCCTATTTGATACTTCCAGAGTATCAAGAAAATCAAGTGTATCAACATAAGAGGTCCACCTCCATACTATTATTTTTACACTAACTCAAAGTATCTAAAAAGTTTATTATCCTTGATCAATAGTTATCATTAAGACTTTAACTGGTAATCTGATAAAAAATTCCAGATTGCTTGTCCTGCTGAAGCATGAATCCCATGAAACAAAAGAAAGATGACTACATAAAGAATGTCCACAGCAAACTTTGCACTAATGTAGGAGATCAAGAACAATAAGGCATCAATAATTGAAACAGCCAAAAGAAGCTCCAGGATGGGAACCTTAGGTTGAAATTCAACTAGAAGCTTATATGAGCCACTCGCCATAAGGAAGACCAAGTATTACAACTACTGGGTAATTTTTTGACCAAAATCATACCTACACTATAAGATAGACATACAGACAAATGATCACATCTACCATAATTTTATCAGACATAATTGTTGACATAGTAAACTTGAAAAACAAACATGAAATGGCTCAGCATGACTTATACCTGGTAGATGCCCAGAATCTTTGCCAGGCATGTTGGGCTCCCCGTACTTATTGAATCTGATAGATATTTAAAATACTCAGGGGCAAATTTGATAAATGATTCTAACTCTGTCTTGGTAACTTGCTTTATAATGAACCTATCATCCAGTGACTTAGCAAAGAAGACATTACTCTTCCCACCCTGAGCTCCCCATTTCTTACAACGACTGAGAGACCTTATAAAATCAAGTTCAGACGGACAGCAAGTTCTCCTTAAAGAATCAAAACATTTTGCATAGTAACATGTTACAGTATATCTTACTTTCCCATGAGGCCCATTGACGGCAAAAGAAACTCTCACATGCACTGATTTGGAAGACGCAAGTGGATCTAATATCAGGGAGCTCTTGCTACCATAGATGGATGAAGTGCTGTCATCAAATGATCCAAAACTTCTAAAGCTTTCAAGTGCAATGTCCTCAACTGATTGAAATAGATGAGGGTTTCCAGAATCTTGAGTCAAAAAGGAAATTGAGGATTCCCAGCCATCTCTGTACTTCTCAGGCTCATCAGATATCTGAAAGTGATACTCGGGACAGACAAGAGCATAAGATATGGCACTGGTCGGTTCATCATCATAAATTGGGATGACAGTATCATTCGCCCCAATGGGAAGCAGCCTTGCCCAGCCCTGCTGCATGAACTCCTTAAACAAAGAAATATATTCAGGATGGTACTCAATTAGGGCACTATCACAATTTTTGTTAAGAGAAGCATACAGGTCAGAAAATAATGTTTTAATCAACACTGATACTTCTGCACACTCTACTGATCTAGGTGGCCTCATAAGGGCACAAAGGTTGTTCAGATCAGTGGGAATGCTTTCCTCAAAATTCTCAGAAGCTGAAATTGCAGGCACGGCTTCAACCAAGGTTAATGATTTTGACTTGCTTGCATCTACCAGTGTAGGACCATTTTCACCTCTCCATTTTGCATCCAAGGTGTCTGATAGATCAGCCATATTCGGGAACTGCCCATCAGAGAGAACCTTACGGACACCAAGATCAGATTCTAAGGAATCAGATTGATCACCAGCATTTGTGCTGGTAGACAGAAGTTCGGTTTTCTTGACATCTTGTAGATCTACATTTTGCTGATCTGAAGCAGGTTGTTTATATTGGTCGTATCCATCTTTTGTTCTGCTCCCATTAAGGGGTTCAGCAGGAGTAGAAACCGAAGCATCAAAACTTATGAAGCTTCTTTGTGCCCTAAGAGCGAGATCTTCATTATTTCTGGTCATGAGACATTCATGAGGGTTGCTAAGTGAACCTGCAGCAAATTTTAGACATTTATCCCATACATAGGACTTCAACAGCAATTGCTTTTGTAGCTTATTGACATCAAGAATATCAATAAATGGCTGCCCCTTCCTTGAGTCCTTTCTAGTTACTTTCTGTTTAGATTCCTGCAATGAGTGCAATTCAAACATATCCACTTGATAAGGCCAACCTTTGATAAAGAAATGAAAAGAAAAGAAACAAAAGGGTTGTGTTTCTTCACCTCAAACTCTGCCTTCTCTTTCTGAAGAATGCGTTCAAGTTCAATTATGTTTCTTCTTGATTCAAGTACTTCGATGTTACCATCATGAGAAACAGTTTTTGATATTTTTTCTTCAACTTGTTGCAATGAATTGTGTACTGCAGCGAAGAGATCATATGTAGTCTTAAATACCTGTCACATTATTAACATAATTAATTTCCAAAAAGACATAATTTAGCAGTAACAAGAAGAAAAATAATTGGTGAAAACCTTATTTGCTTCTTCTTGTACCCACTCCTGATGCTGACAGTTGAAATCCAGTTTTGAGGGTGGCAGGTAGACAGAGTGCACATTAATCGATGCATACTTGAAACATGCAACCATTTCGCCGGATCTGCTCATGTTTGACTTGCATCAGCAAAATGAATAAGAGCAGGTTTTATCCTTTCATGATAAAGGAGGAATAGAGGGAAAAACACAAATACCCATAAAAACGCAGACAATCCCTGTGAAGAGAATGACCACAGCTAGCTACTCTACTCGCGGCAGCATGATTTGAAAAGCTAAGCTCCAAAAATTTACCAAAAGACAAACCCCAGGCAGCATCAGACATTACAATTCTACGAGTTGGGGGAGGTAGCCCATTGACTCGAGGACAGCGTAGGCACCTGTGCCACATCCATATCTTGCCATCACGTTCTCCAGTCAAATGAAACTCCTGCAGCTTCCTCACAGATATTGTCAGACTGCCTTGGAGATGAGTATAACAATAAATGTGAGCTTCTGATGGCAACTCACAGGAGCGACACCGATAGCTCTGACATATATAGCAAATACAATGAGTATCTAGTAGGCAATTTATTTTTTAGTAGACAAATCACTCTATGTACATACAAAAACCTGATCAAACAAATGGTCACGTAAGTATCTCCCCAGAGGCTTGTCAAAGCTGCCATAATATTTAATGCGGAATAGATGTGCACGCTCGCAAACAGTCCCCTTCCACACACAGCGCGAAGATAGAGAAACCAGAATGCTCTGATGATCAGAAGGAGATGGTGAGAATTCTTCCTTTGAAAACATGTGCTCATTCTTTGGATTATCTTGATGTGAGGTCCCTAAATGTGAGAAACCATGTTGCATTTTTATCGTTTTGGTGTCATCTGTTTGCACATCACAACCCACTCTTCTACCACTCTCAAGAGTTTCTAGATCGCCATGACAACTGGATGTTGGGACTGGACAATGGAGAATTGTTTCATTACCATTTTTAGCGAATTTGGTCTCATCCTCCTTCAAAAATCTTGATTTACACTCTTCTCTAGAGTAACATGAAGAATCACCAAAGAAAGAGCTTGGAACTGTTCCAGAGTGAGAGAAAGAAATGGAAGGATCCAAACTTTGCTGTCCATCAAAATGATTGATTTGGTTATCTCTGTCAACAGGCAGATCATGCATATCGAAAGATCCAGCAACAGAGGTAGAAGCAGATCTGAAGGAATGGGAAGTATGATTCTCAGAAGAAAATGGTAATTCTACTAGTCCAGACTCTTGAGAGTTGTCAAATCCTAAGTTGGGATCTGATTTATTAGATTGTGACTTTTCAGCAGAAGAGATTGTATAACCAGGGATCATGGATATAGATCTATTGACAGTTGAGGGTTTATCTGGCAGTGCTACAGTGATTGGAGACTTCAACAGAAGTTCTGGAAGAGATGCCCCTTCATCTGCAAGAAAACATGTTTCCAATGCCAAATGATATGCTGCAAACACTCCATATTGGACAACATGTTTGACTTTCTTCAGTTCATCACCATTAGAACCCTTGAGCAGAATCTACAAAACAAATGAGTCAAGATGACACACGTCTTTAATAGTTTATGAATCATGTCTCCTAGTTATGCGAATACTGTGTGTTTATATCGTCATATAACTAAAAGAAGCATCAAATTGTCCTTATTTTAATGTTCCTTAAAAAAAAAAGATGTCCTTATACAAGAGAAATATACTTCTAAAAAGAGCTTATTAGAGGCTCAGCACATTTAAGCGACCATATAACCGGTGCCCGGGTAAAACAATATTCTCATCATGTGATTATTGTTCTGATGAAATCTGCAAATTGCTTGCTGGAAGAGTTCATCAAAATTCAGGAACATCAATGACAATTCATGATTAATTTTCATCACTTATAACTGAATAACAACCAATAACTAAAATAAAAGACATGAAACTTGAGAAGTTACCGTACAACCCAAGGGCTTTGGGCATCCCTCAATAAACATCAATGTCTTTAGGAGTTTCTTTCCCCCTTGTCCAGCACTGCCATGCTCTTCAAGAAACTTGTCCACATGAAATGAGTCACAATGCCCCAGTTTGGGAGATGAAAGATGGTCAATTGAAGGGACTATCTGAGCACCAGTACAGCGTGCTATACGCTCCAAGAGTGGCCTTTTGATATTCAAAACAAGTGAAATGTTTTTAGCAAGAAGATAATCTTGAGCAAAACGAGAAACTGATTTCTCTACCAAAAGAACATTGGGATGGTGAGCATCTATCTTTGCAACTGACATCTTCAAATGATCCATTTCCTGGAGAGAACAGAATAAAAAATGGCAACGAAGAATTTCTCTCTAAGCATATATATATATATATATATCATAAATCACTCAATACACACAAGTTAAATTGTAAAACAAATGCTATTAAGAGTAACGGAGAAACAAACCTGCTGCAACAATGTATCAAAACTTGAGAGCAAATTTGTCACACGCTGATATTCAAGAGCTCCACCAAGGAGAAGGAATCGGGGTTTCTCAATCTTTGACAACATACGGCGGTGAGCCACATTCTTCTTGCACACAACTCCTTTCACCACCATGCTAAAAGATAAAAGGACAAGGAACACTAATTAGCATCAAGGCATTCCCCAAAAATAAAATAATATATGAGTTACGCATAACAACTATGAACTAGTCAGATTTTGATAATAATCTGAAACAACAATATGATAATAACCTGCATTTCTGTTATATAGAAGGCTCAGTTAAGACAACCAGCAAAATCAAAGCGGCCATCAGAAACATAAACCAATTGCCCAGATATCAAACTAATTGAAACATTACAGAACATCAAATTACCTATCACTGCGACGCCCACAAGCTAGGCACTTGATCTTCACATACAACCCAGGGTCCATGCCTCCACCACTGCTGGTGTCCGGTTTAAGAAGGGTTGCTGCTTCCCATGACAAGGATGTTATAATATCTAGCCAATTCTCTTTACCATCTTCTTCACAGACAGATATATTTTCTACTTGAAGAAGTTGAGCTACTAAAGCCCTAAAATGCCCATCAACAACACTTTTCATGGCTTTCTTGTGTTCCTCACTTGATCGATCTCTACTTCTATGCTCACGACTTCCAAAGCTATTTGATGAATGCAGATAATGCCACTCTCCTGCAGCATCCTCCTCATCATCTTCAAATATAACAGCTTCTCTCTCATCTTCTTCATCTTCAGGCTCAGGAGGGAGCCAAAGTTGCTGATTGTTCTCAAAGTCCATAGGCTCTGCATCAGTGCTACCCACACCATACATGGCAGAAGAAGCATTACATTCAACATTATTAACAATACCTTGTTCTTCCACATTTCCAACACCTAAAGAAACATGGAATTCAGAGTTTTCAGGTACTGGAGAACAAATATCTTCAGTGCCAATAGTTCCTTCAGCAGAATGCATTTTACTTGATCCATAACTCTGCTCAGATTCATCAAAGTCAACTGGGTCATAAAATTCATCGGAGTTGTGTAACCTTTGTTCTTCTGAGTCCCAATGACATGCTCCATAGTCGTCATCATCATCATCATCACTCCTGTAACCATAGGCAAACTACAAATTTAAGTGCCAATTACCAAAATTAATTAATGACATCCTGAACAGTCCATCTTCTTCATCAACACTTTGAAGTTAGAACATCATACAAAAAGGATGCAAGTTCAACAGAACAAAGTAACTGTGATGTGTTGATGAAAATAATAATAAACAAAAAAAAGAACTTTCTACTGTATAACATGATCTAGATGGGGACAGTAATTCCTGTAGGCACCAGAAAATAAAAGGTTCAAGAACAAGTTAGCACAAACATCTAAGAACTTTGACAAGTTCCATTCAGTACGTGAAATATGAACTTCTCAAGAAGTGAGAGAACACAATGGCAGCCATGCTCGCTAGCGAAGCACACTCAATAACTCACAGAACAAAAGTGTCAGGTGGCATCCTCAAAGATCTAATATGAGCTCTAAGCTTCATGGATTATGTCAAAGATGAGATAAAAGGTATCAGATCATTTAAGCAGAAATTTCAAAAACACATAATAATTTTATATTGCATATTGATGTAATACAGGAATTGATCAGATTTATCATAGAATTTTATTTCATTAAACATATTTATTAATTTATGTATTTCAGGTACAAAATGGGTAAAAATTTGGGCATCTGAGTTCGCAAATTCAATAAGAATCATCATGTATCACTTTGAGGTGCTTCAACCAAAAGCTCTTGCTAAACATCAAAAAAGATGTCCAAAATAGACTTTTGATGCCGTTATTGTGGTTTTTTCCTTTTGTCAGACTATACAGAGACATCCTAGACATGCTGGATCTAAAATTGGACTAACCATCACTGCAAAGTCCTGAAAGGATTAAAAAACAATTATAGTTTATAATACTTTAGCTAGAAGTTTAGAGTATTCTAAACTCAATAATCTAACATCTAGATAAGATTTAGGTTTCACAGCTTTTGGCCTATGCCCTCATTGTGAAGAGATTGCTATGTGATTTGGGGGGAACTGTCTTCATAAGTTATTTTCTTAAATCACTATCTTTCTAGCTTCCTTAACTCAAAACTGTGCAACTTATATCAATTTGTTAGCCCAAGACGCACATTGTGAGAAGACTCATTTCATTTTGATTCAGTGGCACCGGCTACTAGCCACTTGAAAACAAGAGAGGAGATTTTCAAAGGTTGAACAAGCACAAAATGCAGCAGCGTGTCCATTCAGATCACCGATTGCCTTTGAGGTTTTACCTATCCTATAGTTTGTCTAATCTTCTCACAGAGCCTTCTATGCATTGAATAGAACTCTAAAACCAAACATAACATATGAGGCTTCGACGATATTATGAGAACATGAGAAGAAATGCTATCTTGTGGAGATGCAATACCTGCATGAATATCAAAAAAGTATGTTATTACTCACTGTCAAGCATATTTATGCAGATATCGACCTGTTTGACCTACAAGCCCATTGTCCAGTAAAAAGATATATCACAATGCAGATAATGCCATTGAGAACAGAAGTGCACCTGTTCAAGCAAAACCTAAAGTGAGTCGGAGAACGATCGCCTTTATCTGCCAAAGAATCCATGTTAGTTTCTGCTATCAGCATGTCTCCCTTGTCATAGCAGGTCTCCAAGTGAACAGACTGACTGGGACTGTGGACAGGACCATAAGATGCTTGCTGGTAAGCTCCACTTGAACATGTGCACGAAACTGCTGTTGACGCAATGCTATTACCAGTAACACTTGACTTGGTACTAGCCAAACTTGTGGTGGAAAGAGAAGGACTAAGTTTTGGGTCTGATGGTTGAACTTCATCCCTTGAGGCTGTTACATCCTCCCACTGCTTGAAGCAAAAAGTGCACACACGAATCAGCTCTCCTTCTCGGAAATTCTCGGTGTCATAGGAATTAGCAGGGACAAAATTTGAGGTGCATTTAGCACAGAAAACCCGTCCACATTTGCGGCAATGGTGTCTGCGATTGAAGATCGTGAACTGGGAGTCACATTCATAACAAACCATACAACTATCATCGGGCATCCAGAAGTCCCTAGAAACACAGGTCGGTTCAGCCCTCCAAGGAATCCAGGATTTCAATATGCTGACTAAATCAGGGAACCTCTTGTCAGTGGTTTCCATAGACGATGGGTCCCCGCAAGACCCTCATTCTGATTTGTTCATTTGCTGTTAACCGAAAATGATTGAGAAGGTCTGCCAACAAACTAGCTCTTGTTCAGATTTCAACCCAAAAGTTCAGCTTTAGCTTATTCAAGTAAATCCGACACGGACTGAACCCAGCCAAGGAATTAATAATCAAGAGAACGACACCCTTTTTAGAAAGAACAAAAACGCCCACCCTTTCAAGAAGCTCTACCTAACTTGGAAGAATTCAGAAGCACGAAGCAAAGATTTGGATTTGATACTCTACATCACCGCCCGGTGATGTAAACGGTTTATCGTATTCCATATCAATCTCGCATCACCCAGACACCTCACCTTCTCGGTTACGATCCAAAACCCTAATACCCATATGTGACCTATGTCCGACGGCAATCTGACCTCAAAACCTTCACAAACTGAAAACGGCGTCGCCGGAAACCAATTCTGCAGCGAGAGAAGAACAAAAGACAAAAATTTTCACAAACCGCTATCCAAACAAAACAAAAAAAAAACCAAAAATGAAATGAAATCTACCAGCAGAAGAACGATACTCAGGACTCAGAAATCAGGGAGATTCACAGCCGATTAACTCGACGGCGAGATTCCCACCCCACTCGAATTCGGAACGAAGAGGAGGCGATCGCAGCGACGAAGACCGAGAAACGAGGAAGAGAAGGGATTGGGGAAGGAGTTCGCGTGGAGCGGATCAAACGCCACACGTGATCCCCTCGTTTCCCGAAGCTTCAGAGCGGGATCGGGTCGAGCTCTCAACCAAATTCACGGAAACATAAACAATATGGTGCAGAAAAAATTGCAGGATAAAGGAAGAAAAAAAATCCCACCAATCTCCTCCTCCACCTTTTCCGACTCTTCCCCCTCTGCTTCGGGTTTCATGTGGAGGGGAGAGGAGGCCCCCTGCTCTCTTCTCCTTTTTGCCTCTTACGCGCTGGGAAACGAGGGGATGATATAGCTCCACGGTACCCGCCATTGTAACCCTCTTTTAATTGGAGAGCCTCGTGAGCTGTCAGCGGGGCTCATTACGGACCCCATCTTTCGACTAATTACGTGGCAGATAGAGTTGAGAGTATCTCTGCTAAACGTATTCAGCTTCTCGTGTTTGAATTATGTCGGCTGAAATGATACGACGGACGCGTCCCACATAAGTCGACTACAGCACACGGTTGTCGTCGCATGATCGCATAATTGCACTTATCCCCTTCAAAAGTCCCTCATTTCACTATCTCCTCCTCCAAATTCAAATTTAGCATTTATATAATTCAAAATTATCATTTATAATATATATATATATATATATATATATATATATACAAGCAGGCAATCAAGTGGGTTTGTATCTTATTTTATACTCGACTACATACTGAGTTGACCTTATTGTATGTTTCGACCTCTATATTTTATACAAATATTTTATGTTATCTTATTTTATGGATCAGACTGTAAGTAAACTGACCCCGTTTCGGGGTATTGAGAAGGGCTAACTAATCATTTGCCTATCGGTTGGTATTATTTAATATCATAAAATTGATAGTTCAAATCTAAGTTGGAATCGTTGGTCTCCATTCAAAAATCATTAGTTTTGATTTCTAAAATTTAAGAATTAGAATCGAATCAATCATAAATGGTTCTAATTCGATTTGGAATCGATGAACCATCAAATCTACTTAATTTAGATTCGAATCAAATTATGATTAGGGTTATAACGAAAGTAAAAAAAAAATTGAGCCAATTCGATTGGCTAGGCACAACCTATCTATAGACCTACGTGCAATACAACCCGTGCTTATCTCTTAATCTGACGTAGGAAGACAACAGTTATTAAGGTTAAGTAAGTATTTTTAAAAGTTCTAATTATATTCAAATTCACTGATAAAATCAATTAATTTGAAACGTATATAAGAGAAGTCGTGCTTGAACGAGCGTAACTCAATAATTTTATAATTAATTTTATATATAAAAAATTTTGATTTCGACTGTAGTTATAGGTAATAATTTATCATTATTGTTTTACTTTTTATCCTCTCCCTCTCCCCGACAAAAATTGATATTGGAGCTTATAATATCATGTGATTAGATATTCAACAAGAGTATTATCAGTTATTTATGCTAGCTTTACTATGAAATAAATAGTCTCATTTTACTATCACGAACTTAACTTATTTTACTTAAGTCGTGAGATATCATTGCATATTCGTGTGTAAAAGATTAACCTTCTCGAAACTTCTTATGGTCTTTTAACAATATACAAAGGAGAAGATGGATTAAATGAAGCACTTAACTCATGATTCAACAAATAATCATTTCAACAAACACTTGATATGTAATGCAGATTATAAGTATAGACTTTACAAGTTTTGAACGATATGTCATAAAGGGTCCAAAGTAGTCTATCGCGATCAAAAGTAATCACAAGTGCTCATATGACACTAGTGATGAATAAGATAATAAACTAAACCTAGATATTACCCATAAAGTCCCATCCAGTCATGTGCCACCTATGTAGTCTCTAGGTATTATATTGACTTACACTTCACACCAAGTTGAAAATATCCCAAAATAAGTATATTTTTAGGTAGTTTTATATCTATGTGATGGCTACGCATAACCTATATTTACATGCTTGAAATGACCACAAAAGTCAATCATAATAGGGTTTGCTAAGCCTACTACAATATCTTTACATGTTGTGCAAAATATGAATAAAATCAAAAGATATGTATATACATAAGCATTATAACGAACATTGTAGTTACAGTATTGTTCATGATACTATGATAGGAAATGATAAAGGTTGGTGAGTATTTTAAAGAGCCCTAATTAAATTGATACTCCTTAACAAATTAGAATTTGTTACTACAAATATACATTGAATCTTAAGGTTTTGATGAAAGGGGAAGTTAAACCATTTTGGTTTTGGTTGCTGAAGAAGATTCAAGAGAGAGGTGCACAAGCAAATAGTAATTGGATAACTCAAACTCAAGAGTCTTATAATTGATTTGATAGTTAAGAATTTAATTTTCTCTTAGGATGTGAACCAAATTATGTTAATTTTAAGTCAATTTTTTTTTTTGATTTTTGAATTATCTCTTTGTTTTCCCTCCCTCACAACAATAGGTTTATACATGTGTGCCCATCATTGCAGATCATTAGCGTGCCCAGTTATTGCCTTTATGGCCTTACTTAAGTACTCGAGAGAATTGTAGCAGGCATCAGTGTTGGGAAGATCCAGTTTTCTTTCTTGAGAAATCTAGATAAAGAGTGTTCGAATACATTGAATCGATCATCAAACTCTTCACTCATTTTACAGTTGCCTGATGGCGAAGGATCGGGAAAGAACAGACGGACGACTGCAACATCTGATCACTCACTGGCCCAAGCTGGATTGGAACTGCACGCCGGTGGCCGGAATCCAATCTCCTCCCCCTATAAATGTCTCCACCGTGTACTTGTTTGCCTCCTCTGTGTTGATCCCTGGGTTGTAACCTGGCCACTTGACGCGGCCAGCTACAGTCGATCCAGGCCCCGTGTTCTGATACTCTGCATACCTGATGGTGCTCGGCGGCTCGGTGCCGATCTCCATCGGTAGCCACCCTGTAGGACTCACAACAGCTCCGATCTCCGACTGCATGATGATGGTGGTGGAGTAATCCTTCCATGGCCTGCCAAGGTAGGCTGAGACAGTGACGTTGTCGTATGATTCGATAGTGCAGGCCTGGATCGATATGCCGGTGTTCTCGTTGGGGTCCGTCTTGCCTTGCGCAGTGATGGTGGTCTGCTGGTGGGGCAGGGCCTGCCTGGGCCTTATCTTGCTGTCCTGGAACACGACGGCCGCGTCGCCGAAGATGAAGTCGACGGTGCCGGCGACGTCGCACTCGCGGTAGAACTGGCGTAGGCAGTGCGCGTAGAGGGTGTTTTGGTGGCCGTCGAAGGAGCAACGGAAGAAGATGGAACGGTCGGAGCTGGACCGGAGGGCCACCGCCTGGTGTTTCTCCGGCCCCGCGGAGTTCCTGAAGCCCATGTCCATGGCCATGAAGCCGTTCCCAGCTGCAGCTGAGACAAAAACTCGTGGATGAGAGAATGGAGGTCGATGACCTCAATTTCGTTTCAGCGATCTCAGAGCAGAGCTTCCATGGAGTACTTACTGAAGGTTGCAGTGGAGAATGTGGGTGTTCCATCGATAAAGTTCAGCTTCCCGTCGACGATCGTCTTGTACATGCCATCCCCCAACACAATTACGTTCCACTTGCTCTTGTCCACCACCACATTCTCCTTGTACACGCCTTCCTTGATGTAGATGGTGAAGGGGCGGGCGTTCTTCTTCGGCGCCAGATCGATCGCTTCCTTGATGGTCTTCACCTGCCCACTCCCGTCCACTGCCACCGTCACGTTCGGCTCCAGCCTCGCCATATCTTGCCGGAGAGCTCTCCTCTGCGCTCTCGAGATCCACGCGGGATACCGAACAGCGGAAGGAACCGAAAGCAGCTTTCTATGTAGTGGGAAATCTAGCTTCTCCATGATGCCGAGAATACCCACCACAATGGCCAAGCTATTGCTGGTATACTGCGTGGAGTTCACCATGGCCACCTCCATCTTGTGCCTGACGTTTCCGGTCGTGCCCTCGAACCCGTCAAGGCACGTCTCCTGATCGGTCACCGCCGCGCTCAGCCATGTCGTCAGGTCTTCGATTTTGGATGCGTTCAGCAGCGGTTCCCCCGGCAGCCGCTGCATCAGCGACAGCGAGTCGTTGAGCCGGTCGATCGCGCTGTCGAACAGCTGGTCGCAGTCCCGGAGCGCCGCCTCGAGCCGCTTGTCGTTGGCCGGGATCTCGAACGAGCCGGCCACGGTCGGGACCTTCCCGACGGCGTCGACGGCCACAGTAAGGGAGATTCTGAAGAGCTCCTCGGGGTCGTCGGTGAGGTTGGCGCCCCTGGCAGTGGAGATGCTGGAGAAGCACGAGCCGGGGTAGCGCGTCACGTTGCACATGGCCTTGATCGAGTCCGCTATTGACGTCGGCGAGGGAGAGCCATCGCCGTGCCTGATCCCCGCGACGACGCCGACGGAGACGACGATCACGACGAGGACGACGGCGGAGGCGGCGAGGATGGCGAGACGCCTTCGCGTGGTGCGGCGCAAGTGTCGGTCCGCGATCTCGCTCACCTTCCCGTAGCCATTGAAGGTCTTGACGATGTCCATTGCTGCCACTTCCGCTTCTCGCAGAGCTAAAAAAATTCTTAGCTTGGAACTATACTCCATGTATAACAGGGCAAGGTAGACTACAAGATGGATCAAAGGCACTGGAAACGAAGGAGATGGAGATCTGCCGCATGCTGCCTTCTTGCCTAGGACATCATCCTCCGTTCACCATCTAACCATTTGATGCATGTCTTGCATCCTTGTCTCCATCTTCACGCTGTCAATCGATCGTACTCTCAAATGAGAAGAAAAAGATGGCTGCAAGAATCATGGCGTGGGGTGGATGATGGGATCCAATCTAGCTTATTGAGTATTTGGTAAGATGGCACCTACCCTGTGCCAACCTGTGGCTACTGAGATGATGAGCCATTACCAGACTTGGCCATGTGAAATCTCACCATCATCCTGCAAAAAGGTTCTCTGTGTTACTATTGAACAGAAAACAAATCTATGCTGACATAAAAACTGAAACAGAGGACAAAATATGCTGAGAAAGAAGCAAAACTCCATTTTTGAACCCTTACAAAGCTTTTTAATGTTCTGCTTTTGGTGATATGGTACACAGTGGCACAAACAACAGCACTTGTTCTGCAGTCACAGATGAAGTTTAGATGCTGCTTCCAATTTGAAGTGAAAAGCTAGAGATCTTTACAGGTTGGCTCTCTTTGTTTGATGGTGTCATAACATCAATGGAATCAGCATCATATTTCTGAACCTGAACATTGTTGGCTTCTTGTAATGTGTTATTATATCAGATGGTCTTGCATTATTCTTGAGCTTCATCTTCTAAACATTAGAACACTTATATCGTACATACACACAGGAAAAAAGATCTCAAAGACATGCAATTTTAGCTGACTCAAATTTAGAGCTTACCTTCAACTTTTATTTTTCTAATAATAAAACTTAAACTAATCATCTTTTGGATATAGCTTAATCAATAGCTTATGTACCTTCTCAGGCAAATAACAGCTGCACTGCTCATCATCAGTTCAAGCCACTGATGGCTAACTCTGCCACAATTTACACTCAGAATAATTGCATCAGTTCAAGCCACTGATGGCTAATTCCTCCACAATTTACACTCAGAATAATTTCATCAGTCCATTCGAATTCAGATTCATAGTTTATTGACCATCTTATCTTTGAAAAATAACAAGATTCTACTTTCCTATCTATGTTTCTTAGAAAACAGGTATTATAATAGTTGCTGATTTTATTCTCTGAATAAATATACATGTTCATGAATAACAAAAAGCACTTCTCATTCCACGGAGTATAAGATTGCTTACATATATAGAGAAGAACACTCCGCAGTTAACTGGCTTGCTGATTAGTAAAGATTCACATAATGAGTTATTATTATTTTTTAAAGCTCTAGTGATGAGGACTCTGTTTATAATCTTTCCATTAAGTAAATATATTTTATTATTTATTTTTTAAGGAAAAATATACGGATGCAGAAGGGGAGCATCATCTTCAAACTTCGATAAATAGGTGAAAATATTATATGGAACACGTATCCAATTGATCACCTTTGTCCTACCTTTGGAGAGAGCACAGCCATTTCCTTTGTTCTTCCTGCTTCGTCAAGTTGAATTCTCGTCTTGACCAGTGTGTCGGCGACCTGAAACACCGAACTGGCTTCATCTCAGCTTCTTTTGGCAAACTGAAGCAGGAGGTCGTGTTGTTTTGTCCATTCCTCGATCACAGTTCCAGTAAACAAAAACCAAACAGATGCATGACGACAAACCTTTGGGAATAGAAATTTCACCGACAGAAACTTGGTATCTTTTGACTTACAAGTCAAGCCATTGTTGGTTGCTTCAACCCATCCAATGTTAAGCTGGGGAGGATTACAACTCAGTAGCATTAGTAACAGCACTTGCTGTCTCTTGCAAAAGCGTAGTTCGTCGACATAGCATTAATAGGTGAGTCTTAGCTGCCTTGAGATGCTGGAAACGTTGTACTCTTTGATATACGAACAATTAATGACCCACTGTTTAGGCCACCACAAATGCTCTACCCGTGCGAATACTAAGCACATTAATAAGGTCGATCGACACTTGGTCGAAAAGTTGGTGAGCTGCTACATCATCAACCCTCTCTTCCTGCAGTCATTACTACCTCCGCCTAAAGCATTTAGCTGACGGTTTCGTTTCTTTTGTCTTTGCTTGGAAGACAGCCAAAGAAGTCTCTTCGACAACAACTGGTTCGCACTAAACCAGTGAAAGTAATTAGCAAGTCTTCTTTTATGTCTGGGTGCAGTAACAGATGAGCCTCTTCCTATCTTCGCATGTCGCTTCGTTCGCTCTGCAGCTACTATCGCACGCGCTTTCTTCTCCCTATTTATGTATCCATCTCTGGTCTCAGATCTCCTCATCTCCACCCTCGCTTTGTACACTACGGTTCAGTGCTCTGACTGAATCACACGTGTTGCGATGTTGTCATACCGATACCTTCTCGTCTCCTTCGTTCTGCCTCTGGTCGCAGTCGCTGCACCGTCACCCTCTGTCTCCCCTGTGTCGGCGTGCAGGTACTCCTTCTACCCCAAGCTGTGCCGCGCCGTCCTGTCGCCGTTGCGGTTCCCGTCGAACCAGTACCAGTACGGTCGGTACTCCGTCAAGCAGGCGCTCAAGCGGGCCCGCCGGACCGCTGCCCTGTTCGATCGCTACATCTCCGGTGCCGGCGGCGGTGGTCGGGCTCGCCGAGGCGTGAGTGGCGGGGCACTCGAGGACTGCCGCGCGCTGGCCAGCCTCAATGCGGACTATCTGGAGGCGGTGCAGGCGGAGCTGGGCCCGCGGGAGGCGGCGCTGGGCGCGGCCGCGGTTGGGCGAGTGAGGGCTCTGATGAGCGCCGTGGTGACGAACCAGCAGACGTGCTACGACGGCCTGGAGGCCTCCCGCACCTTCCCCGAGCTGCGCAGCGCGCTCGCGGACGAGACACGGCTGTACGGGGTGTCGCTCGGGTTGGTCACCGCCGCGTTGGACCGGAGCGGAAGCCACGGGCATGGGAAGAGCACCGAACCCGACGAACGCACAGGTGAAGTCGACAGCATTCATGTCTTCCTCGTCCTCTTCTTTTGGAAGTACCACACGTGCATTTCTCGGGGTTGACGTACCCTTGCCATCTTGGCCCACTTGGTGGGGTCCATTGTCGTTCGTTTAGGTCCCACTCATCCTGTCGCTAAGACAGAGCCACGTATCTGCTCGATGCCCATGCAATCAGCTGGATACGTACACCACATAGACGGCCTTGATCTAATCTCAAACATATGTTACGTGTCTCGCTCGCTTGCCTTGCGATTGGCTCTCGAATGAGGCTCCCGTTGTTCCCAATACCAGGCAACTTTTGTCTAATAAGGCTGTCTCTCCTCAGGGTCGACCGGTGGTCAAAGATCGTCGCCGGCGCACTTTGCGGCGATTGGGAGGAACCTTCTCGAAGAGCGCGGCGAAGTCGTGCCTGTCAACCAAGCACAGTCGGTGAAGGTAGCTAAGGATGGCAGTGGGAACTTCACATCCGTGGGAGATGCCGTCGCGTTCGCTCCTAACAACACAGCCATCGAAGATGGCTACTTCGCCATCTACATACAGGAAGGGGTTTACAGCGAGAACGTGGTGGTTCCCAAGAACAAGAAGAACCTGATCTTGATTGGGGTAGGCATCAACAGGACCATAATTACCTCGAATCGCAGCGTAGTCGACGGATGGACTACCTTCGCCTCTGCTACATTTGGTGAGCGCGCATGCTCCTGCTCGAATGTTGATGCGAGTTACGTACGTCTTCTGAACGTGAGGTATTTTGTGAGCGCAGTGGTGCACGGTGAGCGATTCATAGCCATCGACATCACCTTCGAGAACACGGCTGGGCCGGAGAAGCACCAGGCGGTGGCGGTGCGGAACAGCGCCGACCTCTCCAGCTTCTACCGCTGCAGTTTCCTGGGCTACCAGGACACGCTGTACGTGCACTCCCTCCGCCAGTTCTACCGCGACTGCGACGTCTACGGCACCGTCGACTTCATCTTCGGAAACGCTGCCTCCGTGTTCCAGAACTGCAACATCTACGCGCGCAAGCCGCTCCCGGGCCAGGTCAACGCCGTCACGGCGCAGGGGCGCACCATGCCGGACCAGACCACCGGCATCTCCATCCACAATTGCACCGTCCGCGCCGCGCCTGACCTCGAGGCGGCGGATCGGAACTTCACCAAGACCTTCCTTGGCCGGCCGTGGAAGGAGTACTCGAGGACGGTGTACATGCAGTCGTTCATCGACGGGGTGATCGAGCCGGTGGGGTGGCTGGAGTGGAGCGGCAGCTTCGCGCTGACTACGTTGTACTACGGGGAGTACGACAACCATGGCCCCGGAGCCAACACCAGTGGAAGAGTGCAATGGCCAGGGTACAGCCTGATGAATGCCATGGACGCATTGAACTTTACCGTGTATAACTTCACCACAGCAGACGCGTGGTTGTCGTCCACCTCCATTCCTTACTCTGGCGGGTTGCTCTAGAGAGAGAGAGAGAGAGAGGATGCAGAAGAAAGTGTTATTAGGTTGACCACTGATTACATCAACTCCAATTCACCATATAGATTGCTAATGGTAATGTTATCAATACAGTCCGGAAAACTGAAAGGTTATCATAGTTCTGTGCCAAGAATTAATGGTTGTTCAAGTGGTATCTTATTTCATAAACATTCTTTTAGATGGTCTGATCTCAATCAATCCGATCTTTCGTAGCCAATTTCTGGACTTACTTCCCCCATATATCACATGCAAAATCCTAAGAAAGTAATATGGCCGACATGATATCATTTATTGCCAAGTTTGATTCTTTTTCTAACAGGATAAGAGTGTTCCACCATCGATTGTCCTGAATCAAAAGTTCATCTCTACAAACATCATCTTGATTTCTTTCTATTTCCTTCGTTTTCTCTTCTTTGTCGGCCCAAATCACATTATTTACAGCAGGAAGAAACCACTCATCCCCGTAGATGAATCAGATGCCATCGTCATAAGGGAATGAAGTAGAATCCAGCCACTCATCCCCGTAGATGAACTCCGAGACTGTGAAGCTGTAGGCGTCGTCGTAATCCATAACAAGGAACCCCGGCCAGGTGACGCGGTTGTCGGTCGGCGATCCCGGCCCGCTGTTCATGTACTCCCCATAGTACAACGTGTCGAGTCCTTGGTCGCCGGACCACTCCTTCCACCCCGCCGGATCCACCAGGCCACCCATGTACGACTCCATGTACACCGTCGTCGAGTAGTTCTTCCACGGCCTGCCCAAGAAGGTCTTCACCGTCACGTTGCTGGAAGCAAGCTCCTGCGACGCCACTATGGTGCAGTTCTGTATCGAGATTCCCGTATCCTCGTCGGGTTCGTCCTTGGACTGCGCTGTGATCACGTTGGACTGCCCGGGGATGGGCATCTTGGCCACGATGTTGCCGGCCTGGAACACCACCGCGGCGTTGCCGAAGATGAAATCCACGGTGCCGTAGACGTCGCACTCCCGGTAGAACTGGCGGAAGGAGTGGACGTAGAGCGTGTCCTGGTAGCCGTCCATGACGCAGCGGTACAGCGCCACCAGGTCGGCATTCACCCGGAGCGCCACTGCCTGGCCCTTCCTCGGCCCCGCGACGTTCTGAAACGTGATGTCTCGCGCCAGGAACCCGTCACCGGATACCGCTGCAGATCAATGTTTCACAGAGCTTTACAGTCCAAGACAGATGCAGCAGAAGAAGAATCTAGCAGTCTAAAGATCATGTGTGACCGTCGTTCGTCGTCCATTGCCAAGTGGCTCAGACAGCACGCTATGCGTTGGCAACCGCTAGAAACAGATGACATGTTGCCGTTTTCCAGGGCAGTAATGGACCACTTTAATGAAGGCATTTTTATGCCTATAGTTTCTACTTATTAGATACGACGAAATCTTCAAGTACATGATGTCGTTCGGAATGATTAAATGTGGATGGTTCTCTCTGTTCCATCTCTGTTGGACGGTCGATGCAAGGTAACCATCAACATGCAAGCGGATTGAGGTGTAAGAATACCAAATACAAGTAATTAAGAAGGTTTGGATAGTAATTTCGAGGGGATAGTAAATAAGCTTACCGACGGTGGCCGATCGGAAGGTGGTCCAGCCGTCGCCGACGCTTCGGTTGCCTCTGATGAAGGTGACGTCGCTGCCGTCGCCGATGAGGACGATGTTGGTCTTGTCACTGGGGATATCCACGTGCTCCTCGTACAACCCCGCCCGCACCAGGATGATGGTGCGGTCGTCGGAGTTGCTCGGCGCCCATGCCACCGCCTCCTCCACCGTCGTGAAGTTCCCGGTTCCGTCCGCCGCCACCGTGACCAAGGAATCGGGGTCGACGTCCCCGTAGTCCCCGTCCTGCAGCAGCCGGCGCTGCCTCGGGCCGACCCACGCCGGGAATCCCCCGCGGCCGCGGCTGCGGAAGGAGCGGGCGGAGGAGAGCCGCCGCCCTTTGCGGCCCACGGAGCGGGAGACGAGGGAGAGGGAGTTGCTGACGTGGGCGTAGGCGGCGAGCCAGGAGTCGACGAGCGTGGCCTTGAGCGGGCCCCGGGCGCCGGCAAGGCCCTCAAGGCAGGTGGCCCGGTTGGTGAGCGCGGCGGCGAGGTAGGCCCGGGCATCAGCGAGCTTGCGGGCCTCGGGCTTGACGAGGCCGGCCGAGCGCCGGAGCGAGGCGACGGTGATCTGGTGCAGCTCCTGGCAGTCCTGTAGGGAGCTGCGCTGGGACTCGACCACGGCGCCGGGGCGGCCGGCGGAGGAGAGAACCGAGGAGAGCTTGGCTGCCTCCGAGATTGCTGCCTGGAGGGAGTGAAGCGCCAAGGAGAGGACGGAGGGGCTGATGGTGATGGAGACGGACAGCTTCAGGGAGTCGAGGCAGGCGGCTGGGTACGGCGTGGACCGGCACAGATCACGGATGGAGCTGCCCGCACTGGTATTCCCAGAACCGGAGACGACATCGGAGGACAATGTGGGTGAAGGGAGAGTGAAAAGGAAGAGGAGAGAAGCCAGAAACACTGCCCAAGTGAGAGAAGAAGCCATGTGAGATCCAAGCCACGGCTCAGAGCTCCCCCCCCCCATATACACAGACACAGACACACACACACACCACTCCGTGATAAAAAGAGTGATCGTTTCGGGAGTAGGAGTTTGGTGGCTTGCGAGCTGAGGCTACTACGAAGAGTTTGGATCTTCCGCTACGCTTTAAGATACGTACAGCAATCTGATAAGAATTTGGATCTTTGTGAGTTAAGATGGCAATCCAAAAAGGTCGCAAAAGTATAGTGTCGGTTGGATTGTCGAGTTGCGGTGTCGTCGTCAAACTGGGGATATGTGTCGTGAGCGCATTCGTGGCCAGGGAGGAAGAAACGACTTAAGATACAAAACATGCAGGGAGAAAGAGTCATGTGACTAGCTAAGTTCGTGTCTGAGGTCGTACTCTGTCGTGTCGCATCGGTCGACAAGAATCTTGCGTCGCCGACCGTCTTCCCTTAGATTGAGAGAAACGTACTTTGGTAGTAGGATTACCTTTTTTTTCATATTAAAATATCTTTCTCTCTCTAACTTGATTTCTTTTTTTCGCTATTTTTTGGGAAAAAAAAGCTTGAGTTCTCAAAGGAAAACGCCAAGAACATATCTATTAGTCCCCATGCTACATCCGGGATTGAGGCCTTATCTATGTGCTCGGTGAATGGGAAGTGACCACCGACAAGGTGAATAGGTGAGGGCGAAGGAGAAAAAGAATCCATCTCTTACATCCCCACATGTGATTGGGAGCATAGTGAGAGAAAGCTAGCTTGTGTTTGGAATGCTCATTTACCAAGTGAGAGGTTTCTGATCTTGAATAATCTTTAGGAATGATAAGAATGACCCCTTTCTACTAAATTTTATTTTATTTAGTCAAATCCAAAGAGAGAGAGAGAGAGAGAGAGAGGAAAGTAGTGTAAAAAAAATATTTATTTATTTTATAAACTTTAAGACCCTCTCACAGGAACTAAGTGTTTTATTTCTGAAAAATAAATGATGGAGACATGATATATTATCAAAATCTTTACTAACCAAGCTAATTGATAGATAGATTTGACATGCAAACTTATACAAAATGTAGGTGTATGATATAGACTCAGTATACCATGCTAAGATTTTAATTAAGTGATCAGTAATATCAAAATATTAAGCTGTATTTATAAGTAAGTATTGATGGAGGTAACCAACCATTGGATCGATGGTGGATTAGGATTTGCAAAGCTAAACCCGACACCATCATCGATCGGATTAGGATTAACTTCAAAGTAAATTGGAGCTCACATAAATAACGTGACTCAATCTAAGAGCATTTTTGAATTGGTCCTATCAAATATATAACAAGATGCAACCTGACCAATGAATCTATATTAGATTTGGATATACTCTATATTAGCTTTGGATTACAATGAAACTATTCTATCAATACAAAGTTTAAGTATTATGATAAATTTTGACTATTCGATATATAAGCGAGATATAAAATCAATCTATTATTTTTTTAATTTGTCTCAAGTTGAGGTAATAGGAGTCTAGTAAAAGGTTGCTTTAGGGGCATGTACTTTTGTGAAGCTAGGTTAGTTATGAGGAACTTCTAGTTAAATATAGTCTTTAATTATGACATTTATCAAATTTTTAGAAACCTTGCTTACTTAACTAGAATATTAGAATAGAACTATAATAAATATCATGAGTAATTACGTGTATCATTTTATCATTAATGGATCATAAGATCATGTGCCAAATCATCATAGCGACGATTGAGGAGTAATGATTTTGTCATATCGGCTATCTTGTTAGTACTACATAGCTCGTGGGTCAATATAGACATCTTCGTCAACCTCACATCGATGACCCCATGGGATCAACCCCTATTTGATATGTTGATTGAATGGATGTAATATGTTGATGGTTGCTCTAAGTGATTTTATAATTTACATTATGAATGTATAGAAGCTAGCAATGGATCATCGATAGACCATGAGATCGTATACCAAACCATCAAGGTAATGATTTTATTGAGTCAACTTCCTCGTTGATGCTATATAGTGGGTATGTATATATATTTTTTTATCAGCACCACATCACTGACCCCATGAGATAAAGTCTTACTTAATATATGGGTTGGATGAGTGTGATATGTCGATGGTTATTCACATGTCATGTTAGTATGAGATTATATATGTTTAGAAGATAATATTGGATTATATTTTTTTGTTTTTCTTTTATTGGATTATGCATGGATGGGAAAAAGCATAATTAGGGCATAGTCCTTTGGGATCGAAAAGTAATATCCATATTATTAACTACAAGATCAAGTTGGTGAAAACATAGCATCCAATCAAAGGGAATTGAGAGAAAAAGACACTCAAATTTAATTTGCTTGTAGCCTTCTCTCACACATGAGATGTCCCTCTTTCAATTGACTAATATTGATGTCTTTGTCGCATGCATTCACAACCAAATGCCTCTGAAAGAACAAAGAAGAGAGAGAAAGATTAAACTCGGGATGGGCTGAGGAGCGAGCATGGTACATGTGTTAGGTAACAAGAGAACAAAAGAACAACGAAGACACGTCATTGAATGCTCGTCATGATCAAATGTCTCTAGTAAGAGAAGGGGGAGGGGATCGAGATACTATTTGCTCGATCCAGGTAGAAGACACAAACTATAGCAAGAGAGGTTGGTAAAAGATAACCAAGCTATATCCATGTTCATGTAGTGTCTTGTTTTCATATTATGCTAATTAATTTTGAAGTATTAGGATGATATTTTAATTAATTTGTAAAAGATAACCAATAGAGAGGCTGCAGATTATTCGTAGAGAAGTCGTCATCAAGTTTGTATTGGTGCTTTACTTTTTTTTTCTTTTGTTTGATCTCCTCTTGAACGATGGTTAGGAGAGAGAAACAAATAAAAGGGCCAAATCAACTTTGAGGTTGATTATACTGTAGTAACTCATAATGCAATCATATCAATTCAAGAAAAAAAATTTCAATTTATTAAATTATGAATTACATCTTAATCCTTAGTAATACGAGGCTATTCTCTTAGTTTTCTTTTAATAAAGGATTAGTTTTTTTTTAATGCATGTAGTAATTATTTTGTTAAAATTTATTTTAGCCTATTTGATTTTGGTAAAGCACCACTTAATTTTTTATGGATTAATTATGCCTAAAATAAATCTTATATTTTAAAAAATATAATATATAAATTACTCCCATGAAATATGAGTCAACAATCATTAGAGTATTTGCTTTCATTATATATTAACTCGTAATAAATTATTAATATAATGACACATATAATTTAAGTAAAAAAATTATTTTAACCTATGTGATTTTGGTCATGGATCATTTAAACTCTTATAGTTTTGCTTGTATCTAAAATATTACCATATCTTTAAAAATATAGTATATAAACATCAGAGTTTACTTACGTGATATGCTGACTCATAATAAATCATTAATATAATGACACATATAATTTAAGTTAAAAAAAAGTCTATCTTAATGAAGAAGAGGAAGCGATAGAGGCAGTAATAACGGACGAAGGCAGAGAGGCAAATGTAAGAGAGGTTGGAGGCATAGGTGAGAGAGAGAGATAGACCACCACGTTGTACGATAGGTGGGATTGTAAAAGAGGACAAAGTGAAAGACAATTAGGAGAAAATGAATAGGAGAAAGAGGGACCAGGAGACTATTGTATGTCTATTGTTTGACTAGTCGACGTATATCCACCTAAGGTATGATCTAAAGCTCATAAACTTATTACTAGCACAAAAGAAGCTACGTGTGTACGACGCCTTACTAAGCAGCAACGGCTTGATGTTGCTGTTGATAGTCACTTCCACGATAATGCATCCTTCCGCCATTGATGGTGATTTTAATTTTTAATTTAGATTATATATTATTATATTAATTATTTATTATGAGTCAGTATGTCACGCAAGTAGACTCTAACATCTGTTAACTTAGACTTGACATGAAGGGTTTATATGTTCTATTTTTGAAAATATAAAGGTTATTTTATACACGAGAAAAATCTAAGTGTAAGTACTTAAGTGGTCCATCATCAAAATTAAAGACTAAAATAAATTATTCTTTAAATATTAAATTATATATATTATTAGATTAATAATTTATTATGAGTCAACATATGATGTAAATAAATTATAATATATATATATATTATAAATATATGAATTATTCTAGAGATAACTAAATCATAAGGATTTACATAATAATTTTTTTTCTAAATCGTACATGAATGTGTGGGTTCAATGGTGAACATGAGTCGGCATATCCACGTCATGTTATCTCCGACTACATGTAATTGGATTGGATGTCACTTCTCTCACACGAGACACAAGACTGTGCGTCCAGCTATCGGAAAAAGAAAGCGCACCAAAAGGCAAACCCATCACATTCCATCTCCATATCACCACGTAAACTCTATTCAATCATCCCCACATTGATGTTGAGACATTCGAATTGACATGAATATTATTTTATAAAGTAATATATCTCATGTTTGAGTCAATGTAACAATATATAAGCTTTCTTAGTGTATCATAATGCTAACTATAACATTACTCTCTGCTCGTCGAACCGATGCAGATGGATGACCCATAAGAAAGAGACCGCATCAATATATAACATTTTTTTATATAAGTTCATTATTATACGCTTATTACGTGATGAACTTAAGGAATCACAACTGAAATCTCTTGTTCTTTTCCCTATCAATACACTATGCATGTCCGTCACACGAGTCAAACGCGCTGTGTCAACTCATTCTTCTTCCTCACATCGTCAATCCGGAGGTGTACTTCACGCCGGTCGCCGGCAACCACGAGTCTCCGTCGATGAATTGAGCCACCGTGAACTCGCCGGCCTCCGCTGGGTCACTGATAGCGTGGTAACCCGGCCAGTTGACTCGTCCCTCCAGCCCTGAACCCGGCCCGTCGTTCATGTACTCGGCGTAGTACAGCGTGTCCAGCCCGGCCGTGTTGCCGTTCCACTCCACCCACCCCTCCGGCCTGATCAACGTGTCCAGATGAGACTCCATGAAGACGGTCCGGGAGTACTGCCTCCATGGCCGGCCGAGGTACGTGGCCGTTCGGTTGGTGTTGCCGACTAGGTCCGCGTCGGCCGAGACGTTGCAGAACTGGAAGGAGAAGCCCGTGCTCTCGTCGGGGTCGCGGCGGCCCTGTGCGGTGATGGTGTTGATCTGACCGGGCCTGGGGAGTCGGGAGAGGACGTCGCAGCTCTGGAAGACGACGGCAGCGTCGCCGAAAATGAAGTCGACGGTGCCGGCGATGCGGCACTCGCGGTAGAATTGTCGGAGGGAGTGCGGGTACAGCGTGTCCTGGTAGCCGGAGAAGCCACAGCGGTAGAAAACGGAGAGGTCGGAGCCGGAACGGAAGGCGACCGCCTGGTTGCCCTGCGGTCCCGCCGTGTTCTCGATCGTCAGGTCCCGGGCGATGAACCCCCTTCCGGTCACGGCTGCATGCATGCACGTACACGGTGAGTGAGTCAACAGGTTGTGACTCGGAATGAGTGGGGGCGTGGGGTGGGGTCCTTGTTGACCTCGGGAAAAGCAACGTAGGAACCAGAGATGGATTTAGCTCACCGACGGTGGCGCTGCGAAAGGTAGTCCAGCCGTCGGCGACGCTCCGGCTACCGGAGATGATGGTTTGGTCGATGCCGTCTCCGACGAGCATCAGGTTCCACTTCTTCTTATTGACCTCCACGTTCTCCATGTACACCCCCTTCTTCACGTAGATGACGTACCTGCTCCCGCTCTCACTCGGCGCCGCCTCCACCGCGGCCCCTACCGACGTGTAGTCCCCGCTCCCGTCTTGCGCCACCACCGCGTCGGGCTCAGCCGGTGCCGGCGTCTGCAGCAGCCTCCTGTCCCCGGCCGACACCCATTCCGGAAATCCCAGGAGCCTCCGACCGCCACCCCGGCCGCCCGACGATGCGGCAACCTCGTGGAGGCTGTTGGAAATGAGGGAGCTGACGATCTTGAGCCCGCCCGCAGCGAGGCCTCCGAGGGGGCCGCCGGCGCTGTCGAGGCCATCCTTGCAGGTGTCCTGGTTGCCGACAGCGGCGCTGAGCCAGGAGTGGAGGTCGTAACGGTGGTTCCCGGTGGCGGGGGTCTTCACGGGCTGGTCATCGACGAGGGAGAGGGTCCAGGTGAGCTCGTCAGCGGAGAGGCCGAGGAGGTCGAGGCAGTCATGGATGGCGGAGGAGAGGCGGAGGTTGCCGCCCAGGACGCCGGACGAGTAGGAGATCAGCGAGGTGAGCTTCTGGATCTCACTGAAAGCGAACCGGAGGTTGGAGGAGAAGGTGGTGGAGGGGACGAAGGAGCTGGAGCTCGAACAAGACGCCGACAAGAGGAGGAGGAAGACGAGCGAGAAGGCTTTCGGTGGCCGACGCATGCTTTCGGGTCGGGTCGGGTCAGGTCAGGTCACGTAACGTTGGACGACACCGATGCAAAAATAGGGTGGAGGAAGAGAGATGGGAGGAAATATTTATCAGTGGACCTGCCGACCCCAAACACTTCACCATCGACACCTTAGCAGGAAGATATTTTCATCACAGAAATATTACTACAAGACAAAATGTAGCATGAAATGGACGGATGTTTGCACTAAATCCAAAGACCGACACTAAGAGTTCATCATCCTTTTTCTCCTCCTTCCTCTCAGGTCTTCATTCTTTATCATCACCTAATTCCGCCTCTTATTTCACTATTACACATCATATCACATGCTAATTCTACCATAATTGGCTAGCCAGTCAAGGCAAATCCTGAAATAAAGAAATGAATAGAGATCAAACGTGTATCGCTTGATGACTCCAAATCATCCAGGGAACGAGATGGCAAAATTATTACACTAGTTTTGATATGAATTCTTTGAATTCCTTCTATGGCTCCCCATCTATTGGTTCTTGGCACTGGGAACCATCAGATTCATGCTTCAGCCTTCATGATGTTAGCATGGTGCAAAATCATAGAACAGCAAATTAGGCTCTCAAAAAACATTATGCAGTTAGTGGAAATCAAACATATCAGGATTTAATTAAATGATCCTGCTACCAATAATTAATCAAAAAACTTTAAAATCTAAAAAGGCGTCTATGAGCAGCAATATGTAAATCTTAAACATGAGGAGAAAATGGACAAATGATCAGAAGTAATACTTTATAGATGCACAAGTTTAGAATTACCAAACAGATTACAACGCATTGATTTCCCAAGGCCCTATCCAAATGAACCACCATGCCTGTTATTACACCAAGAGTAGCACCGTCATCTCATGTCAATTATCAAGAACATGAAGTCAATTACAAATTTTGGGGAAGCTGAAAAACTCGAATTGATACTTGAGTTAGACAGGAAGAACATTCCACTCAATCATTACTCGGGTTTCAGATTCAATACAGTCCTCAAAAGAAAAATTCCTCGTCCAATTTAACATTATAACAATGAAACATCTACTGTAAACAAAACTTTGGCCTTGAGCTCGTTTGTCGCATGCATAGATAGGCTGCGCAAAAGATGTTGGAATGTTGAGAGCTTGGTAAAAACAAGTTCAAACTTGTAATTAGCAATGAATGCACCAAGCAATTCAAGAAACTAACGTAAATTCCTGTACTTCACTACAACATTCTTGTCAAGATCATACGTTTTGCAAATACTACAGATGGCGGAACAACTAATGCCGTCCTTGATACTCTCCCCATTAAGAAGTCTCTCGAGATCCTCAGAGGGCTGCAAAATCTTCAGAAAGGAAGGAGATATCAGTTCGGAGGACAATACATAAGTGCTAAAAGTGTCCAGTGACATGCTGAAATCGATTTACTATAGAAACCATGAACGATAAAACACATCACACAATATTATTTCCAGAAAAAGTTAAGCAATTGAACTTGCAGGTTCTTCTGTATTGACATAAGCAACCTATTCAGATGAGTAAAATCATGAAATCAAAACAACTTTCTAAGTGACTGTAGATCTGTTGGGAGCAACAGGATTGGCAGTATCTCCTGGAAAACATTTGGAATCAGTCAGATATGCAAGAATTGGAACCTCAAGAACTCGCCAGCCTATAAAACAATCAAAACCCAACCAGATAAGTTACATCAGTCGGATCAATCAGAAATCAGCCAAATCCCTGGACCATGTGGATTTTAGGTCTATCCAACCAACATTCTGAAGTATCTTATTCTCTAAAAGTTCTCCAAACAAGAATCTCAATTTTTTTATTGAAAATGCAAATGACAAGGCCTTCATAACCTATTTATTTTCTCTTGTATTGACAAGTAATACAAACTCAGATTGAATTGGCATTAAGTGAAACCACCATAAGCATAAAAATGCAATAGAGACTTTAGTGAGACAATTGTACAACAGAACTAAAGCTAGAAAAAGTTTGTTGTAATCGAGACGCACAATGAATCTTAACAACCAAAAAATATTACAAATTTCTTATATTATGAATCTAGATTCTGACGTTCCCTCCTCCCTCAAAACACGTGCTTGTGCATGTGCATGTGTACACACACAAAAGGGATAAAAAGAAAACCTTAAATAACTTCTTATCATGCAGACAACAATTTCTTGTAACCTTCAAGTTGCCAATTCAGGTGCATCAATTGGCCAAAGTACATATTTGAAAAACTCAATGTACTACTGACACCAATTTATCAAATAGAAAAATATAGAACATCATTCTCCAGAAGTTGTCTCAATAAGACTTTAATCAAGACAGTATCAAATTAATTTGAGAAAAAATAGACTGTTAATTGATGGTGGAGAAAGCGAGAACATGGTACCCAGGGATGGGGGAGAGAATCTTCACAACTATTCTTCAAGTCAGCCTTTAAGTCACTTTCCTTTTTATTGTCAATAAGTAAACTCCGTGACTTTGAACTGTCTGAAACCAGTAGCATAAGCCTCTCACTTCCCTGGAAAAATAGCATTATCAGATGCAGAAAGAATTAAGATAGAAAACCAGCAAAACATGAACACTGTTGAAGTATAATCAATGGTATTGTGAACAAGTACGAACTAAACTAGGCAGATCACAAAAGTTCAATATTCAAAAGAGAGAGGACACACATCCAAAAGAATTAGCATGCTGATCTGCAGAAACAAATGCTCGAACACCAGAAGGCACGTCATCATAAAGTTGCAGAAGTAAGATAGCCTCTTATATCATAGACAATTCTTTCAGTGAACTTAGTACTAAGTAATTGTTTCCGTCTATATTCCGTTGTATGGTTGCTCAGTCATAGTGATTCCCGGAAATAAAATATGTATTGCTGGAAGCTGCTTCAATGTATACCCAAACTGGAAAACAAATTAACATAGAAATCAACAGATATCTAGAGAAAATGTGAAAAAAATAAAATTAAACTTAAATTTGTAACAACTTCAAGGCATATAATAGATCCCCAAGTTTGTATAACAAAGAAGTAGATGGTTTGCCAAACCAGTTAATGTGCCAAATGCTAATTTAATTTTCTAATGCTTTGGCAATCCGAAGTTAATCCACACATTTAAAGAAAATCTTTAGTTGCACCTTTACTATATAGCATGAGTTATATATATATATATATATATGCATGCACACACATTACAAGAATCCTAATAATTATAAGAATTATTATGGAAGAAAGAGTCTTTCTGCATACTAAATAATTCATGTAAAACATGAAAATTAGCCAGATAAAAACCAGTATGTTCTGCTACTTTCCATCAAAAGGCTAGTGCTACTCGTACCTTGAGAGCTCTCCAATGAGAATATGTACGGAACAAGATCCAGAAAAATGGTATATTTGGCAATGGCAAGACCTAGAAAAAGAACAAAAGGTTAAAACTACAATCTACATTCATGTGAAGGTGTACTATCATTTTTAAACGGGCCCTCGTTCAGCTTTGACAAGCAAATTATTTCCAATGGTATTAGCTTCCACTATTTAAAACCTTTTAGAACAACTACAAATGTAACTACAAGCATACAACTATATTATAAACTGAACAATAGAAGAAATTAAATTGGAAACAGAAATCACTAGGTTTATGGAGCCTAAAAGTTGCATATTTCTAAGAGATAGTATTACCCAAAGCACATCTTTGCTAATGCCATTACACCCAACAAAATGGTGCAAATGAAATGTTGGAAAAGGCATAGTAAAGCAAGGTATTCAGACTTCCGACCATTAAATAATCTAATAGATGGTTACTCTTGACATTCATATAACAAACTTCATTTTTTGTCATTATTAGTGCTGAGTGCTCAAATATCAGCACCAACTTATGCAACTTTGCACATAGAGAGCCTCCGAGGTATATATTGTGGTTTCCTTCTGTACCTCAATGACCATTTGACAATTACATACTGCCTCTCTGCCAGCACCAAGATCCCAAAGGTCCCCAAGCCCTTATGTCATATCACTTCTACGCCACAGTCGCTTCTGTGGTAAAACCTGTAAAGCTCGAGGGAGATTGTGAAAGGAAAGCATGGGCAAAGCAGGTGCTTCCTTGGTTTAAATTTTGGCACAGAGTGGACATACAATATAGCTTTGAATGAATTCATGTGTCTGTGGAAACAATTTAAAAGGTATCAATTCGACGCATGTTCGACATAGGCACTGTACATGGCACATCAGCAGACATAGAGACCAATATTTTCCAAAACATAAACAAACCAACAAATATAACACCCTACACCCTCCTTTTTCTCTCTAGTACCAACATTTTGAATTCTGTAGTTGTTACAAAACAGAGATTTCTGAGCCATAATCTTTTATTGATCTGGTCTCTTTCTTTATTAATCTTACTTTTCCATCTCGGAAACATGCTAGACCACAAAAATTGGCATCAATTGCAGGTGGCAACCATAGGAAGGCTCCCTAAAGAAAAGCTTCATACAGGAATGTTGTTTAAGGTGCCATCAAGACATAAATCACAGTTATCATAAAAAATCCAAAAACTAAAAAGTTGATGGATTTATGGAAAGATAGATAAGTATGATAACAAACAAAATTTCCCTTTGGATTTGTTGAAACTATGATAAGTACCATATCCTAACATAACAAGACTCAGATTCACAAACCTAAACTGTTCATGAATCTCTCTATTGTTTACAAACAACAAATATACTGCTACACCTATGTTTTGCATCATTCAATACTCTATACAGTTACTTTCATGCAAGATTGAGGAAAAAGATCCGTCACACTGACTTAACTAGGTTTTGGCCACAACAGAAGCCTAATGTTATTTCTCTTTTAGAAACAATGAAAGTTAGAAGGTATTCATTTCCAACACCTTATTAGTAAGAACGATTGCAACTACTTCAACAAGTTACGATAATGCGATCAGAATCAGCTTCAACCATGTGACACAGATTGTCTATGCTCAAGTTACCAGTAGGAAATAATGGAATCTTGCAACACATCATTATATCTTAATCTAAGATTGTTCCGATGTCACCTTCTCCGACACTCAGAAGCATCATGTACAATTTCAAGGATAGAGCAGATTTCATTGCTTGAGTTCTGGTGTAGGACCAGAAAAGGTGAAGATGAGATAGCCACCATCTCGTCAAAGATCAGCCTGCAAAGTTACTCAGCTATCAATTATTACAATTCAACAGCCATTAGTCTTAACCTGTGTGGTACAGACTTTAACCATATACCCAAAATGTTAGGCCCAAGTTATTGACAGTCAGCCCATCGAGTCTTAAACCAATCCAGAACATTATCACCTTTTTGATGTGGAACTACTGCAACGTCACATTTTGATCAATGGTTCAGCTTTCTACCCTTATATCTTGTCAAAAACTTTTATAATAACTAGCAATCAATTTAAGATCTCTCCATGTAGCTGGAGTAATCTGAACTATTACCCTCCATTTCGGAAGAAAGGCTTTGTTACCTACCAAGAACCGAAACCAAATTAAGAATATTTATTCTACAAGAGAAGGTCTAACTGGAAAATTATGGAATACAAACAGTAAGTCATAAGCAAGAACAATATGCTTTCCTCCTCAATAACTATTGAGGAAGAAAGAACAAAACGAAAAACTACTCCATGGTTAGAAATCCAGAGGCCCCATAAAGGATCTAAATGTTGGCATAATCTAATTGTAGAGGAAAAACGTCCACATCTAGAGGAGATACCTTCACATTAAAATTCATATTCTATATCTAGTAAGTCAGTCAAAATGATTGTCAATGATCTAGACATTAACAAGACATGTAGACATAAAGGAAATAACCAAGGATGACAAAACAACTGCTAGAGGAAAAACATCCACATCTAGAGGAGATACCTTCACATTAGAATTCAAATTCTATATCAAGTAAGACAGTCATAATGGTTGTCAATCATCTACTCGTTAATAAGACGTGTAGACATAAAGGAAATAACCAAGGATGACATAACAACTACTATAGTTCCTTTCCTTGTATTAAAGCATATGTTGGAATGAAGCAATAGTGATAGAAGGTAGCAAAACTTGAACTGTGATGATGACACATGATCCCAAAACTGACACAGTAAACTAATAATAAATTTGATGTTTAAGCTACAAATATATGATTTAACAATGAAGGTTGTAAGCAGACCATCATAACTTTCTGGGCCTGACGTGAATACCAAGATACTCAACAAGTTTTCAATGTGCACATCAAAGAAGAATTCATCTACTTAGGAAATCACTTACACTAAGAACACTTGTAAGTGGAAGTAGAGAAATTGAACCATAAAAATAATTCCTGTGCACTGCAGATCCGCTGATTCCAGTTGGTGTCAACATGTAAAAGAACAAAAAGAGGGTGATGATAGGGTAAGCTGCAAACCACAAAAATTGATAAAATGATTACTGAAGAAGACCTCAGTTACCGCATGGCTATATGCCGTAATCTTCGACGCACAAAACGAGGATTGAAACTGTAAATGTGAAGAAATACAGCAAAACAGTCACTAATATGGCTAACAACGTTAAAGTATAAATGATGTGTATTAAATGTAAACTGTTATAAGGGCATATCTGACAGCAATGGAGAAAGTTGGATAGGAAAAGAAAAGGAACAAGAAAAAGAAGAGTAAGAGTGGCTTAATAGCTAATTTCGAATGTGAACCCATATCAGGGAACCCATATCTTTCCAGTAAAAATCAGAATAAGAGTAATGATTCGTAGTGTAAGTAATCAGACAGACTGCTGCTCATTGGGTGAAAAGAACATACTTCGCAGGGTAAGTAATTTCCACCGTTGTAATGTCTTTAGTAACAGACTTCAGAAATATCTCCGAAGGTTTCACTCGTGATAAAAGCCGCAATCCTAAACTGCAATAGATAACAGAACTCTGCACTCCATTAAAATCTAACGAAGATAACTACGAGATGCATTAACGGAGAAGAAGAATCAAATAAGTTTGGGAAAAAGGAAGTACCTGTGGATCCTGCTCTTGAGAGTCCCTGCTGGAGCCTTCTCGAGACCAGTCCACGCTCGATTCATCTGAAATCAATCAAAAAACGAAGATTAGACGATAGTACCATCCCAATACAAGAAACTTGGAGCCACAGGGGTCGGTGAATGAACAATCGAACCTTATCAGCGATGAAGTCGCCGACGATCTCAGCGCTCTCCTGGGCGGAGCGGCCATGGGAGGAGATCCTCCTCCAGAGATCCCTCAGTCTTGGGGGCGGCGTCGAAGAGGGGTCCGCACCGGCGGCGGATTCCGCGGAGCGGCTGAAGCACCAACTCCTCCCTTTGATCGGGAAAACCACCAGCCGAGCTCTCATGATCCCGGCCAATAGCCACCTCCCTCCACTAATAATGCTGAATCCAGAACCGTCACGCGATCCAATCCCGGCCCTACCAAGAATCCGGCGGCAGTAACCCTAGCAGAAGAGATCGCCACGCCGCGGTCTTGCGACCTGTGACAGCGGTACGGGAAGAAATTGACGGGCGGCGAAGAAATGTCGAACATTTAGTATCGAGCGGCTGCCTCGTTGGGGGGTTTGTCAACCGTTCGATCAATTCAAGATTCGTATAAAGCAAGTTCTGACGGCTGTGATTGAATCGGATAAAAAAGGGGGATGACGACGTGGTTGGGTTATGATTCGGATCAACTCTGCCTTATGATTCGGATCTGCCAAATCCAAATCCGATAAATTAATCGATCCAAAATTAAAGTTAACTCACGTTTCCGTAAATAAGAGGTGTAATCTAATTATGAGGCGATCTGATGTAACAGAGGATGAGAGGAAGAGTGAGCTTTTAATGAACATTCGGCTACGTATAGATTGCGTAACCCACAGTTGATACAATTAATAGCATACAAGCCACATAAGTAGGAGAGGAATTGTTGGGAAGAGAGTGGAATCATTAGACGCAGTAAGAAGGCATCAAAGCCATGCACACGTACTACCTTCTCACCCTACACCACCTCGTTTATTCCGTGGCCAAGGCCTTCTCGACTGCATGAAGAAGAAAACAAAACCACGCATACAAACTACTGCTGCCTTCTATCGACACTTTTCACTCAGAACTGAAACCCGGCAGCACCATCTCCTTTATTGCACATGCAGCAGCAGCAGCAGTAGTTACTAGACGAAGAGAGTGTTCTCTATCTTGGCCAGCCTTACAGAATTGACGTAGTCTCTGGGGCTGTGACATGCAATCCCTGGCAGCACAAGACCGGTGAGCCTGAAAAGGATGGACACTATCCCTTCCTTGAAGTCTTTGCCCGCTGTGTACCCTATGAAGAAAGCTCTGAAGAGGTCACCCCATGCCGACAAATACATCCTAGGAGCATACAGGGGTTCGAGAAAGTAGTTGGGGTTGGGGACTTCATCAACCACCTGCAGCCACCAAGGAGAACACATGACATCGTTGTTATTTCAAGAATATGTAATTGACTCATAGAAGCCAATGGAGTTGATGACTGACTAAAAGTATATATATATATATTAGCGATATCATGAAGTGCTGGAAGCGTGAATGCTGGGATATGATCATATGGCATACCTTGCCTTTGTACCATCCATCAAAGTAGATGCATTTGCCGCAGTGCTTGAAGTTTGAGAGGGGCGGGAGGTCGAAGGGGATCCTGGGGACGATGTCGTATCGGTAAACCATGCGTTGGTACTTGACGCGCATCAACACATTGACGTAGCTTTTGAAGATGGCATCTCCAACCCGGGGCTGTCCGTAGTTCATCACGCTGTGCATGGAGTTGAGGATGTCATTTTGGTTGTGGTATGAGAGCAGAGCGGGGAACACAGCTGAAAGTGCACCACCCAGGCTATGCCCGGTCACAATTATCTTTGCGTTCTTATGCTTCGCTAGCAGATTTCGCAGCTCCTGTCTGAGGATGTAGTAGGCAAATGGCTTGTCGGCGTTCATCTCGATCTCATTAGGGAACCCTAGGATGAAGTTCGTCTCGTTTTGGAGGCCGATAGCCTTCAGGAATCCCAGGTGGAGGAGGCCCAGCTTGCCGGCGAGCAGCGTCGAGAGGTCGACGTCCGTCGACCAGTCCTCGGCGTTGAAGGGCTCGGTGCCACGGAAGGACAGGACGATCAGGTCAGCGTCCTCCGCTTTGTTGCAGAAGATGAAGGCTTGTGTTGTTTTCTCCTCAAGGAACTCTGCAAGATGTGGACGCATGCCGATTTCCTTTGTCACTGTATTCATGAGATCAGACAACATAATTCTTGGGGAAACCAAAAGCTAATGAACTTACTGTTCCAGCAATCGTAGAATCCGACAAAGTGCATCTGCATCCATGAAAGTAGAAAACTGGTCGATCAATTCGTTCTTAGGTATATATATGCATGAAATGTGAAGAAGGTTAATAACGTTGCGCGATTCTTAATCCCAAAATTCTCATAGGTTTGATGGCCGTTAACTTGAGGTTTCTTAATGGATTCCAACTTATTCGGTTCTTATATCTCACAAAGTAATTAATGATTAGTCCTTGGATGATGAATCCATGTCAGTGAGTCCAGAACAGGAGCGTATATGTTCGCATGCAGACATGGTGTCTGCATAGTTCATCGATCAACATGTGAAATCTTATGTCCCAGGTTCCTCTTCATTACATAGTGCATCGTCCGGCATCTGATGTAGCTCGATACTGCAGATCTAATCTTTGTCGACGTGCAAAAGTTAGAATACTGATGCATCGGACCATCTACCACACCCGAAAAGAAGAAGAAGAAGAAGAAGAAGAAGAAATGGACCATACGAAGACATGCAATTACCTTCCAGTGGTTGGTGACAGTGCTCTCGATGTAGGCAGGGTTCTCGTAGACGATCTTGGCAGCCATGGCCGTGAGATCCAAGAGGCTTATGTCATCAAAACCACCTTGGGGCTCCATGAGTGGAAAATAATGGAGCAAGGAGTTGTTCTTGTACAGATCCTGACGCGCATCAACGAAAGCAATGACAGATCTGAAATCAGCCGAGTCGCGCTTGGGGATGACCAGTTTCCCTGCAGGGTTTCGAACGAAGTGTTCACGTCGATTGATTGTGCCAAAAAGATATGTACTGAAACAAATGAAGACAAGTCTGCCGATTAATATGAATCTAAAACGAGTGTTCTTAGCTGACAAGAGAGAACCTGTTATGATCCTCCAAACTATACGGACTCCACCATTTAGTGCAAACAGGTTAAAGATGAACTCCACAATGATCCCAGTCCACTTCAACGGGACCTTAATCTGATCCAAAACCTTCATGATAAGCAAGGTCAAGGCAGTGACCCAGTCAGCTCGAAGTCCATCTTTGGCGGTGCCGCTGGTCTCCACGAACTTATAGCTGCTCAGGCTTTTCCGAAGTATCAGAAGGCTCAGTATATCGATCAGCCTTATCTTCTCCGGCCGAATGATGAAGTACTCCGTGGGAGGAGCTTCGGCTTCGGCACCCATTGCAGCGACGAGTAGCTCTCGAGAAGAGAGGAGAGTGACAAGGAAGCACAAGGGGGAAGAGGGAGGAAGCCTAAGCGACTGCAGGAACCCTAAGAGAAAGGCTCTCCCTTTATATAGAGCTCGATGTGGGGGGATCCCAAAGCATGCACTCCCTTCGTACCAGGGATCACCGTTTAGCATATGAGATCGGCTGTTTGTGTGTCATCTGCCATCACAAACGTATTGCCGATAGAAACCCCAAGCAAGTGTGATCGTTCTTTGCACCCATAACAATCAATCAATGTACTCTCAGGAAGTCGGGTACGTGGCCGGCACTGCTTTGTCCTCTCGCTGTTTGGTGTTTGTTTTCGGCAACGCATGTAACACGTGTTGCGCATATGATTGATTGGGTTCTTTTATTTCTCTTTGTGCGATCCATCCATATCTATGCGATTGATCTATTAAACTTTAAACCATTAATCATAATATTTAAACTTGAACTAGTGGTGGTAGGTTTGCTTATATTTCATAAAAATTGAGTTCATAGTAAAACCTAACATGATGTGGTATCTAGTCTAATTTAAAGACAGCCTTTTGTTACTCCCTATCGAACTCTGATATCATTTCTAGCAACCTAACGTGATGATGAGATTTTTAATGAATATATTAATTTTTTTGGAGTCTAGTCACTAATTCTGACATATTTAAGTTATCTCTTACAAGTAAATGCAAATTTTTTCTTCCACTCTCGGTGTGTGACTAAGACTAAAATTTAGGATAGCCACATATATCTTAAACAATATGTTAGACATGAGGATATAGATGCACCACTTAAACCTTAAATCTTAGACATAAGAGTGGGAGATCATATGACAAGGATGACCGACTCCGAATCCCAGTGGGTGTTTGGGTTGTGATTGAAGAAGCAATGGTCCGCAAGAAAAGCTACTTACTTTAATGGCATCTTTTAAATTTTTATTGGCAAACATCAATCTCTTCTTTGTATCCCTGTCAGTGTCTCGCTGGAGATTGCATTCATTTCCAAGGCAACAATTCAATATGAATCTGTGGTGTCCTGTAATGAACGTGTGATGGAAACAAATATATTGTTCTTCTTTGAAATTAAACAAAAAAGTAGCCTTTCCTATTACTTCAAAGTTATAAAAATCATGATCCATTGGCTGTTCTTGGCCTCCCAAAATAAATAAATAAAAAAAAAGGTTTGATTAGCCAAGTCTTGTGAGGATTTAATGCAATCCTAAAATCTTCATATTGTTTACAAAAAAATCACTGTAACGTGAAGTGAAACTTCAAATGGCAGTAAAGTGCTAAAATATAAAGGGATTAACTTTGTTGGATTAGAAATGGGTTATCACGATGGAAGTCACCGGCAGCGTTAGCTGGCTAGAGATAAGATCAGACCTTCAAGGGACCAAATGGGGAGAGTTGATAGATCCACACGTCCATATAATAATAATAATAATAATAATAATAATAATAATGCAGCAAGTGGTACTATGTATGATTGTTTTGTGGAGATGTGACCAGAAGAAGAAGAAGGATGGGCATGCCAAAGTTGAATTTATAGAGATCCCAACAAGAAGACAGTATTTTAGCTTCAATCAGCATCGTAGTTTCGGTGCAATTTTGTGAAGTTTGACGTACGAATTCTCGTCAAAAAGATGATCAAACATCTGACAGCCACAGTTGCTGCATGCATGAAGAGCATGAGAATTAATATATGCAATCCACTCGTGTTGCTATAACAATCCAAAATGGTATCAATAATGCAAAAGAACAGAAGATGGGACGCCCATTGTTTTAAAAATATGTTTCTTTAGATTCTGACAACATATTCTTTATTTGCTCAGATTGAATTGGTACAGCACGCAGAACACATGTGGGACGTCTATAGCGGTCGGTGGTAGACGAAGAAACATCGAGATTTTATTTCATTGGTTTATCATTTATTTTTCTTAATTAATCCATGAGATTTTATTATTTAGTTAGAAGATTTATATCTAAATCCTGTCTTCTATCATGTCCTCGCAAGATCAAACTCTTGTAAGTATGTCGATCTTCAACTAAGGACGATCTTGAATCGATGTCAATGAATGGAAAAAAATCACTGTGTTATCAACCACGGTGAAGATCTAACGACGACTAACTTCGACGATGATGTCAGTTTGACTAAGAAGCTGGTGTGGCACAAGGTAGGCGCAGCAAAATTAATGTTTGCATGGATTGCTGGACCTCGACGGCTACCACTAACGATAATAACAGCAGAGAGCTGGAGTGGAACCGTCGATAGTGTCATCAAGGCCTTGATCGTTAGCAAGAGGGTATCATTTAACAACAAGAAAAAATAATGTCTCTTAAAAGAGAAAGGACGAGGAAGAAGAAAGAAGATGGTGCTTGACATCAAAAAAAAAAAATTTTTTTTTTCTTAAAAGGGATTCATTGATTCATCGTTTATATATATATATATATATATATATATATATATATATATATATATATATATATATGAAGAATAGGATTTAACTTGATTAACCTATAAAATGTTTTATTTAATTAAAAAATTATATCTAAATCACAACTAAATCATATCCTTTATCGATCAATCAATTCACTTGCATTGGGCTATTTTAATAACTATCATATGTATAGTGAGAGAGAGAGAGTGCGTGTGAGTTTTATCTGTGGAACTATCATATGTATAGACTGAGAACATAGTGTATAGATCGACATATCCGATTGTATATATATATAATTTATTTTATCATCTAACGTATGTTAAGTCGGGATTGAGGTTTGAATGAATGCTGTGGATGCCACCATGTGGGGGGACGTATGCAACGTCGCAGAGTGCTGATTGCTTTGAGGAATGGTATATGGTATATCGCAGAGTGGTGATGTAGGGGGATTCAACTCCTTGCAAATAAAACTAGAGTATGGACACAGAAAAATTGGTCGTCACTAATGATAAGATTGAGGTTGACAACACTGGTGTCCCATTTAAAGCTTTTCTGTTCCCTTTCCAGGACATGTCTCCACTAAGAGCGATAGCGATAGCGAGAGAGAGAGAGAGAGAGAGAGAGAGAGAGAGAGAGTTACTAGAGAGAGAGAGAGAGAGAGAGAGAGTAGTAACTCTCTCTCATTTCATCCTATGGCTCTCTCCAGTCTAACCTGGTCTGTGATATTTAGGTGTCATCTCTTTCATCATCGTCCCCCGTCTTCTTCTCCTTAAGATCTATCTATCTGGTAACCTTCATGCATGAAACTTGGGGAGGTTGGAAGCATCCATTAGATCCCCGTCTTCTTCTTCGTTCGTTGGTCTTGCCTCTCAGGAATTCTTTCCTGAGATGTCGTATCAACCGCGTTGGACACGTTCGTAAGAGAAAGGTTAGAGACAAAAGAATCATGCACACTCTCTGGAAACCTTTATCATATGGCTGACTCAAAAGTCTTTCGTTGATGCTAACAGTATCTGCTTTATGGTTGGGTTCGACAAAGTAATGATCTGTTGACTTAGTCTTTTGTTGACGCTACACCATCTGTTTTGTGATTAAGCTAATCGAGTGGGGTCCAAGTATTAATCAATGAGAGTGATGTTTGGCTGGTCAAAACGAAGATGACTTATTGTGTATGTATGTATACGTGTATGCATCGATATATGTTTAATGGTGACATATCATTCATAAACACGTCCTTTTTTTTTTTTTAAAGTTCGTTCATTGTCTTCTTCTTCATCTATCATTAAATAAGACAAGATTTGACTTATAATATATATATATATATATCATTAAATGACAACAGCATCAGAAATGTCAGTTTGCGTCGGCCATATGGTGCCACGAGTTGGAATAATTTACATTGCACTCCGTGGAGTATGCAAACTTTCTACATTATGAGGCCTTATCCCAGTCAAAAACAATACTCATAGACTAATTGCATAGCATCCCCATCATCCTTGGATGTCATGATCCTGATCTCGTCTTTCCATTCCCTTCCCCATATCATAGTGTCGGTGCCATGAAATCAAAATTATTTTTGCATGTGACAGACATACATGTCAAGTGACCCAAAGATAAAAAGCATTTCGATGGTGTAGTGTCAGGAAAAGAGCCAAGGCTATATACAAGTGTACGGCTCCCTCCCTAAATTTTTTGAGCACTACTGCTGCTGCTTACTTTTATCATCGGCAGGGCCAGAACGACGCCTCTTAAAATACTTTTTACAAAAGGACTCCCCATGCTCTGAGAAAGTTTGCTTGACATAACTCTCCATGCATTTGAGATAGGAGAAGTCGACACTTGTGCCATCCGATGATACCACATAAAAGCACCTCGAGTCTCGGAAGCTCATGTTCTTGTCAACCTGTCGATAGCAAAATAAATATCTTTGTGTGACATCGCAACTGAATATGATTAATTTAAGGAAAATTAAAAACCCATGGTTTGGTCCATTGTTATTAAATGCCGTTGTAGCTTTATCGGGAACACACGACTCATCCAGCTTACCATAATGTAGTCGACTTGATCAGACACCTTTGATTGCTTATCAGGGTGGTACTCGAAAACATTCTCCAAGACAAACTTTTGATCATCAGCAGAAAGTCGATTGCCATCACTGAAAAAATATATATATCATAACCAAGATATGTATACCATCAGAGCAAGCATGACGTGACAAATATCATACAATTTGTTCATTGATTAAGTTGCATCTAAAAGGATAGTTTTCCCATGACCGACTAATAATATGTGTACTTGGGAAAGCATGACATTTTCGGGAAAATTGTTCACCACCATGCAGGTTCACCCAAGTTCAATTGCTATTTTAGGCCCCTAAATTCAAACT